>JABJVO010000015.1:6564773-6578096 GCA_026770805.1 Boulengeromyrus knoepffleri | reverse complement strand
CATACTGCTACCACCTACTGTACGGAGTGATGCATCACCATGGGATACCAGTGTGCATACTGCTACCACCTACTGTATGGAGTGATGTTCAACGCACCTCTCCCAGCAGGCCACCCCCATAAAGCCACGACGGGTGAGGCTCTTTTCTCCCACCAGAACCTTCTTGCTATGTTGACATCGTGAGGAAAAAAAATTGTCATTAGACCTGTGGTGATAATTGCATTATCGGCCTTTTGCACAATATATGGACAAAACCTGCATAATTTTCTTTGACCATGATATTGGCAAATTGTGTTTACATGAGAATAAATGCCACCAACATTCTAACCAGTCATGCTGCTTCTGCCTTGTCTGCTCTCAGGCGCGGCTCAGGGTTGATTCAATCTTCATGTGAAAGTATGTGTATCGCGGCGTAGTACCAGACCGTCCGCGGAACTGAATGTTCATTCTTCTAGCTCCAATACAACAGGCAAAGCTGCTCTTTTAGTCACGTTTATGAAGTGTGGTATGAATGCTATAAGAACTGATTGTGTGCTATGTACTGACTACGCAAGTTTCTAATCATTAACAAAAACATTTCCATAAATTGAAATGTTACAAAAATAAAAACTACAACTAAATGACAATTATAAATTTTGGTTCCAAAACCAACTAAGATGAAATAAAAATAAATGTCAAATACTTCCTGTTACCATTTACCAGCTTAGTAATGATTTGTTTATCTTTGGGTCTCTCATGCAATGAACCTGAACCATATAAACAGCTAATGGCACTACACTGTGACCATGTCACGTCCTGAAGCGATGTATAAAAAGTTATATATATATATATATATATATATATATATACACATACACACACACACACACACACTGTATCAGAGCACGTTTGCCATGCTTTTGACAGCGCATTTTAGCGGTTTCATGTGGATGGAATTTTTTAATGGAGTAGGAAAAACACCGTTTTAAAATATACCCGTGTACGTGTAGACAGGGCATAAGATGCTGCCTTTCAGATGGTATAAGACTTCTCTGTCCATTATGGGAAAATTCTGAGAAATGGACTGCCAATTTTAACTTATGTGCAGTTAGCTCAATAGCTAAATGTGGTCAATGGTAGACTTCTTAGGCATAAAACCAGACTGGGATGTTCTGTTTGAGGGATTTGGCAGAAACACGGATGTAAGTGGCGATAACAGAGTGAGGCAGAGCAGATTAGTGGAGATAACGGAGTGAGGCAGAGCAGATAAGTGGAGATAACGGAGTGAGGCAGAGCAGATAAGTGGAGATAACGGAGTGAGACAGACCCCACATGACTGATGCTTTTTCAGGAGTGATTATCTGTCAGTGACACGACAGCATGCTGACACTCAGCTGCACCCTCCACACCGCTAGGAGGCAGACTCTAAACACATGACTCATCCTGAATGAGAAAGCCGAGCAGAGTTTTCCTTTACACATTATAGCCTTGATTTTTTGTCACTTGATTTAGGTAATACCAGCTCATGCTGTTATTCATGCATCATCTTGACCCATGTGGCAAAGTGTGGGCTGGCTTTAGGACCCAGGGGCCATGCTGCTGCCCACACATACCCCCCCACCCCAGGATGCATTCTGCAGTGTCATTGGCCTGACTCCTATAACACTACAGGCCAAAATGTAAAGGTTGAGGGCTCAGATTTTATGCTTCCTGTGCATGGGGCAGTCTCTACAGGATACGAACATCACAGAGATTATATGTAACAAACATTCATGAATCTTCACAGATGCATTACACGTGACAAACAATAATCTTTAATTCTCCTTGTGATAATTTGCTGATGAAAATATTTTTAAATTTGTGCTTGTTCTCTGCCATCTCCCACTCCACCCCTGTAGGAAAAGTTTTTTCTGCAACATGTGACAAATGATTACGGCCCTCATTTGAGAGTTATGCTTCGTTCTGTTGTGTCCTCCCGTTTGTGCTTAAATCAGCTGCTGCCTGATAGCGATGTTCTCAGGGAATGTGCTGCATGCCCAGAATGATGGCTGGGAGACAGGATGTGTGTTGTTTGCTGGTGAATATCTTAAGATGCAATGTGAGGTATGATTTTCCACTAGTGACCGTCAATGGAATTTGCTCTGTAACCATGTTTGGTTTGAAAGCCGTCTTGTGTCGGACTGACAGAAGCAGCAGTTACTGGGGAATCTGAAGAAAGGTGGATGGATGGATGGATGGATAGAAGAGAGCCACAGGGTTCAGTGA
This sequence comes from Boulengeromyrus knoepffleri, assembly GCA_026770805.1. Taxonomy (NCBI): domain Eukaryota; kingdom Metazoa; phylum Chordata; class Actinopteri; order Osteoglossiformes; family Mormyridae; genus Boulengeromyrus; species Boulengeromyrus knoepffleri. The sequence goes on along the minus strand of JABJVO010000015.1, from coordinate 6,575,852 downwards.
TGCACTGAAAGATCAGGGAAACACAGATATGTGCAGGTCATGTGTGACACACCTGACTGCTGAAGCTCCTTTGGTCAGGAGTACCTGGGGAATAACAGAGAAGCTTCAGGAAGAACCAGATGGCCTGGGACAGGATCAGGATGGGCTTTTAGGCCCCGGACAGGACCGGGGTGGGGAGGGGTGCAGCGTTTCAGACTGAGTGGCTTTAAGGCTGGGGCCACAACAGCCTGATTGTACAGCCCTAACCACACTCATTGTCCCATTGCACCGTAATGCAGGCAGTAGGAGATGCAGTGTTCAAAATTCAATTAACTATAATTCCTTCATGCTGCACATACCTTTCTGGGAAAGGATTAGTGCTTTGGGGAAAGGCCCTTTGCGTTTTTACGTTTATGGCGGTTCTCTAAAACTAGTCTAAAAATCAACATGTACCACATGTACAGCTTAGAGTTTTAAAAAGTTTAATTACAAACAACTTTTGTGTTAAATCAACAAAAAATTGCTCCTGGGAACATGAGAACTTGAGAGACTGAAACACAACACAGTACATGTGAGGCACAACCTGTTTGTAGTGTTATCCATGCTATCCTGTCGCAGGACCCACTACTATTCACTTACCGCCCAAACAGAGTCACAGACGACGCAGTAGCTCTCCTCCTGCATGCTGCTGTCAGCCACTTGGATAACAGGAAGGGGAACTACATGCAGATCCTGCTCACTGCCCTGCTTTTAACACAATGATCCCTAACAAACTCATCAGTAAGATCAAGGACAAGATCACCAAGCTGAACTCCACCCGATGCTACTGGGTCCTGGATTTCCCGACAGGCAGACCCAAGCTGTCCGAGTGGTCGGACACACATCATCAAGCCTCGCCCGCCACACAGGAACTCCCCAGGGTTGGGTGCTGAGCCCCCTGCTCCCTGTACACACATGTTAAGCTCCAATACCATCATCACATTCACTGATGACATATGATGGGTCAGATGGTCAGTAACGATGAAACGGCCTTCCAGAAGGAGGTGGAGAACCTGGCAAGCTGGAGTCACTGCACACCATTTTACACTGCTGCTATACTGCTGTCACTGCACACCATTTTACACTGCTGTATACTGCTGTCACTGCACACCATTTTACACTGCTGTATATTGCTGTCACTGCACACCATTTTACACTGCTCATATACTGATGTCACTGCACACCACTTTACATTGCTGTATACTGCTGTCACTGCGCACCATTTTACACTGCTGTATACTGCTGTCACTGCACACCATTTTACACTGCTGATATACTGCTCTCTATTGTCTATTTTGCACAACTGCGGTCATTTTATTTTACTCTGATAATTTCTTCTCTTTTTATACTCTTGTTTCCTTTGTATTGCATACTTCCTTCAACACAATACAGGAAGCATGACAAAAGGAATTTCACTGCTATGGCCCTATGGCTTCTGTGATCCCAAAAACACAGAGAGAATCGCGGAATCGAGGCGTGAAAGCGGTATTTACTTATTGACACGGAATTGTGCGTAATGTGTCGATATTATATTGACATTTTCAACCTACGATTTTTTCACATTTTGCAGTTGTCCAGATAGTGTAACGTACTCACTCAGAAGGCATAGCCAGAGAGTTTTTAGCAGGAAGGACTCTGCCGTAGCCAAATCTGGCCAAATGAGTTCTGTGATGTTGCCTAACCATAAGCCTCGCTCCCACCGCAGGGACTTGGAGCACATCCCAAGCACTGGCGCCACCAGGCAGTGGCCAGGGGGGGCCATGGCCCCACTGATAAATTTGCTGGGCCCCCTCTCATCGGTTGCATATGCATGATATGCTTCTGTGTTCAATTATGCGTTTCAACAAATTCACAGTCAGCAAGGCGCTCTCGATTCACACACTGGGGGGGCTGACAGAAAGCAGCAGCTCAGCACGTCTCTGGTCATCGCCAACAAATGTCGGTCGCGCGTGGAGTTAAGGAACAAGACGACCGGTGAGCGAGTAAGTCATAATTTCTAAAAAGAAGAGTGGAAATTATTTATTCAGTAAACTTTGGCGGCTGGAGTGACGTTTTTTAGTGCCGAATTTAATTACCTTGCTAACATTAGCTGGTGCTATATGCTATTTAACTTGCTTTTTGGCATGATACATTTAATTACTTAACTAACGTTTGCTGGTGCTGGTATATATGTTGTCAGTTTGCAGACAATGAAGAGAAAGTCTACAGATATCTCTCTTTAGTTTAAGAAGAAGGTCTGCAAAAGCAGGTCTTTGACCTGTTCCTGGACCAACAGGTGAAGTGATGACTGTAAGGTGTAAGGAAATGGATCATTAGGCCAGATAGTAGTGTCCTCTGTAACATCATTTGGATAAATGTATGGTTAGAGTGTGTTTCCATTAAGTTACAAGTCATGACATAATCACTGCTGCCTTCTGATTTATATTTATTAGTAGTTGAGTTTGATTAGTTTGAATAGAATTGTGTATAGGCAAATAAGTCAAAGTTGTATTGAACATAATTGGAGACTAGTGTGATGTTTTTAAACTTGGTTTAGCTTGTTCCCAGTAAAAAAAAAAAAAAAAACGAGTAATTGAATAACACATATACATAACACTTTAAAATAGGACTATTGTGGAACTCAAAATGTTAATTGTACAATGTAATTTTAAGTCTATGCACATGTGATCACTGTAATATTAAATGTAACACAAGAAACCAGAGTATATCAGTAGGCCATCCCTTAAATCTTTCTCATAGTTTTCAACTAGCTATATACTACAACAGCATAACAGAATTCCTGAAATTCAGCTCGGTTTTTCGTTTTGTTGTGCCACCCCAAGATTTTCAGTGGCCCCATCTGGCCATCGCTATGAAGAAGTTCTGGATGCATCAGCCCCCTGATGGACCCAGTCTGCCTTCTGTGTCTCCATTGCGGTGTAGGTACCGGTGATGCACGGGTCCGTTCACGGGCGATCCGAATTCGCCCGGTGCTTTTATTCAACACGACCGCGACTCGGACTACTAAAGAACAAATGATGCCCGACTCGCTACATGCACTTAAACCTATATGCTTACATTTTATATTAACTCACCAGCCTGCAAATGACCCGAATATACAGAATTAGGTTTTTGTGAGCTGCCGAAACGAAAGGAGCCTATAAGGACGCAAGAGTGGATACAGGCAATAGAGATAGACGGAGCAACACGCCATGCTGTGAAAAGCAGGAGACTGTCTCCTTAAATGCTCATTTTTCGGTTTGGCACCTTATAAAAACTTATCATTTGAAACAGGTCAAAATAAATCCGAAAAAATTGAATTTGGAAAAAACAAACAGAAATTAAGAATAAATTAAACTGATTTCATAGGGGACTACACTGCTCAGATGTGTATGTGACAGGCAAACTTGGAGCATGAACCACGAGAAAACTCCGGCCATTTGAATTCCCCATAGCTTATCTATATGTCCTCATTGGGGACGTTGGGGTGATTATTGTTATTATCATTACTATTCGTTTTCATTCTTTAGGTTCTGTGACAGATAGAAATGTCTTTCATTTAACAAACTTTTTTTTTTAATTTGCCATGTGTACATAACACAATGACACGAGACTGTCCACATGTGAAGACAGTGACCCAGGATTTTTGTAAATTGAAGCACGTTTGTTCTGGCATGAAACAGACCGCGTACAGCGACAAGGGCCCATATATGGTAATAGGCTTTGAACCAGAGCCAAAGTCTCCGGCAGACGTTTCCCAGGAGAACGCCATGCAGCTCATATTTTAAACTACAGTACATTGTAGTTGTCCTTCATTGACCTGAAAGGAGATAACCTAAACCCATCCAGTAAAATGCAACAGGTAAAAACAATCAGCTGATTCTGAAAATTATTTTCAGTTATACTTGTATAATTATACACCAACGTATGCTACGGCATGTATCTGATGTGTCTACATAGAACTAGGCTAATCTTTAACATACTCTTGGCAATTTTCTAGTTAATTTTTCATATGTCGAAAGTCGATAATTAGTTTTGCATAGAATTTAATGCCGCATTCACTGACATTCGTTACAATGCCTGATTTCTGTACGTATAGCCGCACATTAAAATAACGAGATAATCACACATTCATTATTTGGCTAAAGCTTTTCTCCCGAACTCACCCCACCCTCGCAACTCCATTTCTGCTATCGTACAAAGTTTTATTCCATGAGTTGCTTCTCCTTTTCAGTCTCAGTTTCCTCATTTGTGCCTTAGGCCTGAAGCATTTCCGAGATCGTCTCTGTCCTCTGTGCTGCGGCCTGTTATGGACCCCAAAGACCAGAAGCATGTGTCTGTGTATGTGTGTGGGTTTGCATGGATCACATGCAAGGACCAAATTGTCCCCAAAGTGTAGTAAAACCTGAAATTTCCCTACTTTTGGGGACATCTTTTGAGGTCCCCATTTGGATAACCCCAGTTTTATAAAAATCTGTGAATGCAATCAAAAAGGTAAAAATTATTGTAAAAGTCTTGCATTTGGGTTGGTTACTTATGGTTAAGGTTAGGGATGGGTAGAGGTTAAGGATGTGGTGATTCGGATTAGGGTTTTTCCCATAGAAATTAATGGACGGTCCCCATTTAGATAGGATGACCAACGTGTGTGTGTGTGTGTGCACTGTGTATGTATGTCTGTGTCTGCACTGTGTGTGTATGTGTGTACATGCGTGTGTGCACTGTGTTGGTATGTGTGTCTCGTCTATATTATTGTCTTTTGAGCAATGTCGTTTTTAAAGTTTAGGACAAATGCTGTTTCATTTCATTGTGTGCTGCATATTTTAAAATGACTATTAAGTGTGTGACTTGACTTGAAAGGCCGAGAACGGCGAGAAATATCAGCGCTGCCTGATTGTCTGGTGGGATAATTCGATTACAGTGGTAGATACATAACAGAAACATGGCAAATGAAACAGCGCCGAGCGATCCCTGTATTCACAGCGTCAACATGCATCTAATTAAAAACACTTCACTTCACGATTGCGTTTTATTTCAATAATCATTTATGCCAATATTTTATTCTGATAGGCCTTTAACCCAGGTAGGAAGTAGCTGTACAGAAACATAATCAGTGAGAGTACATCCTATATAAACTAAACTGTAAGCCATAGATTACAATAAGGCTACATTAACCCAGAGAACGCATAAAAACTGTAAATGGGGAAAAGGAAAGACATCGTTTATACAAGAAATTTAAGTCGTTATAAATCCGCAAAAATTCCGGCAAACCCCGGACAATGGGTTTAATGCGTTTTAAAAAGAAACCTCAGTAATTATGAAATGACATTTGCTCTTTGACCCGCCACAAAATTGGACCTAATAAATTTAAAAGTGCCGTATGAAAAAATAAAAAAAACACAAAAACAAAATACAATGAAGGACTTTTCATACTGCCGCCTCAGTATCGGAACTTTCAGTTGTAAAATGACATTTAAACATAACATCATTTTAAATAATCTATTCTATTAATACTAACAAAAGAAATATTTCCTACCTAATATTTCGCACCGAAATGTTTTAAATTTAAATGTAACCGATTTCGCCGATATAGACTTCACACTTCTAAATTTTACCGATAATAATTTTAACCAAAACTTTATATTTTATTATATGATCAAAACGGAATAACACTACACTACTACAGGCCTAATTATGATACAGTTTCAGTCATGTTGCTGAGGAACAAGCAGTCGGCTGTATTTTTATGCCGTCTTCACTATTCTGTTCCAGTTTGTTGTTTGCTATTTTTTGGTATTTATCGTTATATGTTTTTAAGTCTGAAGGGAGGCGCGCAACTGGCCCTATTATAGCCTACTTGCACAAACGACAATAAAGCTTTTGAATCCTTTGGCACAAATCGACCCGCCGTGTTTTCAGCTTTTTCATGCCAAACATACAAGCGCTTTATCTTGTAAAATCAATATCGCCTGAATCGACTAGTTCTGAAAAATGAAACAGTAGGATAAAAGATAAAAAGAGCGCCTATCAGTAAAAGTGGTTAATGTGCTTTTCGATATAAATACTCTCTTTCACGTCATATGTGGATTGTATTGCTTAATGAAGGTGTAATTCCAGAAAATCCACTACGTCCCTATACCCGTTTTCCCTGGCGAGATCTATCGGTCGCTGGTCTCCGTTGTCCCGGGCGTCGACTTCAGCTCCGTGCGCCACCAGGACCTTCACCGTGTCAAGGAAGCCTTCTCTGGCGGCGTCGTGCAGCGGCGTGCCGCCGGTGTCGCGGTCCCGGAGGCTGGGATCGGCTCCGTACTGGAGGAGCAGCCGCGCTACGGCGGTACTTCCCATCATCATGACCTGAACAATCGGTGAGTATTTTAGTATCACAGTACTCCGCAAAATCCTGCTAAAAACAGCATGTTACATTAATACGACGACGAGTATGAATGTTACCTCTATTATTGTCAGTTCTTGTTGTTGTTATTATTATTATTATTATTATTATTATTATTATTATTATTATTATTATTATTATTAACTTTAAAAACATGGTGTACCACTCCACGTCTTTTACTAAAACACTGCCTATTAGTAGACAATTAGGTGGCAAACTTGCTCATACATATTTTCAGTGCCTAAGACCCTTTAAAGGCTATTTTTTTACTCAATATGGACTACTACTCAAGTACAATTTCGTTCTAGTAATTTATTAAAGTAATTTATTTATTCACCAAAAAACGAAACTACCCTATAGGATTTTACTAGATTAGGATTTTAGGATCTTTCACAAACCTGTGCAATACCAAGTTAAATCTGTGCAATATTTCAAAAACTTACAATGTGCAATAACCTGCTGTTATATATTAAGTTTCTTATGCACAAAAAGGTATTTTAAATTATTTTATTTTATTGCTTGTAATATTCTATTATTTTTGCACTGCAAAGGACTGTACACAAATTTCGTTAAACCTTTGTATAATGGCAAATTTTCTGAAAGTTTCTTATTTACTGTCTAATAATAAAATTAAAAATTGTACACTCCACTCCGTTATGCACCATACAAAACGATAGCGACCGGAATATCTGCTGAACAATTATAGCCCGAAATTGGAACTGCGTGATGGATTTTTTTGCATTTAGTTTTGTTAGTTTTATGCTTGCTACAAATTATTTCACAAATCATAACTGCGGATTTATAATACAAATAAACAAAAATAGAAAAATTTCAATCATATTGCACTATAATAAGTGACAAATATAGCCTAGCGATGCTGACCTTATTTCTGAAACAGTATTATCACTATAATACAGGGCTTGTATTAATTATACGTTTTCTTAAAGTTTCTTTAAAACCCTGATAATGTGATGCCGTGAGATTGTCGTGAGTTTATCAAGTTTTAAAAATACCCCAGCAAATATAACATTGTGATACAGGTATTAAATCTTAAACAGCAGTATAATACATAGTGTATGTTGAATGTCGAATGGTCGGTTTTTGTAGTCTTTTGAAGAGCTGATTATGTGATACGGTTAGACTAAAATAATTATCTAGGAAATGCAGCGTTTATAAAATGATAACGGAACTAATATCATAATATGGATCTTAAGTCTAAAAGTACTATTAGTGTAATAAAAAGTCTGAATTGAATGGTAGGTTTGTAGTTTTTAAGCGCTGATTATGTGATACTGTTAGACCAAAATACCCTGGAAATGCAGAGCATTTGATAACGGAACCAATGCAGTATTATAACATTGGATTTTAAATCTTAAGCAGTAGCGCCAGGGTTTTGTAGCCCGTTAGGTGCTGATTATTTGATTATTTGACGTGACCACACCACTTCGCATCCAGAAAATGATTTTGGTGGCGATGCTCTGGCGGTCGGGGCACCGACCTGGAGGGCAGTCCGTCCGAACTTATTCACCGCGTTGGCATCGACCCCCTCCTGAAGCAGAGCTTGGACGTTTTCGTGGTTTCCCGTCGCCGCGGCCGATGTCAGCACATCCCCCCGATCCATTGTGCTCGACGGCTTCCACTAAAGCTGTGTCCCTGCTGACAGGTACGCAAGCCGCATGGCGGCCGGAGACTGCATGTCCAGCCTGTTGGCGGATGCGGGAGGGGCTCGGAACGCTTCGCTCCCCGGCTGTGGATCTGCTCAGACTTGCCCGGTGCGCAGACCGTGACGCGCAGCCTCAGCGAGGCAAACAGGAAGCCGCAAGCGGCCGTGTGATATGTGGGTTATGAGGCGGAGCGGTCGGGGGAGGGGGTGGTGGCGATGGTCCCATCTCACAGCCGCCTTCAGCCAGGTTCTCGTGTTCCTTGGCCCCTGCCTGCTATGAATTAATAAACCTGTGTTGTTATTCAAACAAAAAGCTGACGTCTTCGCCCAAAATTAATGCATTAAAATGTACACACAGTCCCTGCCGCTAATTTTTCCGTCGTCCATTAAAAGAAAAATTTAGCCCAAAACAGAGATGCAGTTTTTAAGTTTAACTTCCACCGATAATTCGATGTACATTCCGCTAAAGCAAAACAAACATTCAGCTTGCATGTTTCCATGTTTTTTTTCTCACAGAATTGTATGACGACATTGTAAGATTAAATGTATTCAAACCAAATTCCCAATAAAAAGGTCGACAGGTTTTTAACTGCGCTTTCTAGAAAATAGCCCCATAAAAAACTATAATACAAAGTAAATACAATCTTGTTGTACAGTCTAATATAACTAAATTCCATCGAAAAGAAATCGTTATTCATTTCGATGAAGTTAAAAATATATATATCGTTAAGGGCATTATATTTTGCATATGAAGCGCATGCTGACATTTTTAATTAATTAACTTGAAATAATACGACCGTTCTGTTAGCATTAGGAACGAATGAAAAGCAAAACGTTAATATATCCTGTAAGGTAAACGCGCTCTCTTATACTCGATCTTTAAATGTCTTTTATACGGCTGTCAGAAAGAAGCACAGCCATTCTGCACTAAAGTCTGGAAATTTTCTCCTAAAACGTCCGGTAGGTCTGTGTTTATTTTTTTATTACATTTATTTGGCATACAGGTGATGCAGATCACATACAACAATCATACTGCTGTCAAGGACACACGGATTCAGTTTTCTGTCGTACTGTTTTTTTTTATAAATTATATAGTATAGGCGTATTTCGTACCAGCCCTATCTGACGAATACAGTGTGCGAATATTATAACCTATAGGCTTGAAATACATTTTGGATTTTAAGATAAAGATATTACAGACACCGCTGGTGCAGCTGATGGTAAGACACCGGCATACCATTTTCACTATTCTGTCATAAGGGCATCATACCAACAGCTATAGTTGGGTATAACCATCACTGTTGTATTAGTAGTAACAGTCCTACAGTTACTGCGTCTAAAACAATCTTTACTTTTTTCATTAATATACAATCATCTTCTCAGTACTTTATTACGAATTAATATAGGCCTATTATTTTTTTTCGATTAAAGGAGTTTTATCCTAAGAAACAGACATTTTCACTTTCCAACCCACGTCGAACCGGCTATAGAAAATGTGACATTAAAAGGGAAGAGACGGGAATTGCTTTGTCGTTTTGCTTTAAGACGCGCCGCTCGCCGTCTAGCAGGGCCGCGGCCCGCTACCTCTTTGTTTTTTTCTTCAGAATACGCTCCTTGCATCTGCCACATCTCATAGTCCAGGCTGCCGGCAGTAAATAACAAGGTGAATACTGACAACTGCTTATTGAAATGTCAAGCCCTGGGCATCAGGCACAGAGTGCCCGGGAATTTTATGCCCAATGCCAACTCATTTTGGCTTCTTTCTGGGGGAACCTCGATGAATGATGCCACAATTTAAGTCTTATTATCGCGTAAAAATGACATTTTAAGAAGCAAATAAATCATAAATTGCATATTGAACTGTTCAAGCAGTCTGACTTTTTCAGCCGCGCCTGCTCTCTTTCTGACATCCATCGTTTGAGAAACTTCCAGTGATGAGCCATAATAAGCCATTAGCAGCCGCGCACTGCGCTCACCCAGCGATCGCATGCACAGCGAATTTGCGCTTTTCTCTATGCAGCACAATCGTGGTCTTGGACTCACTGGTTAACATTATCAGGCGTGTTTTTCAGTTCTAAAGTTTGTTTCCGACCAGCTCAATTTTAAGGTAAACGCGTAAAATTATTTTGTTTCTGACCGGCACAACAGATAAGCGGCTCACAGGGAATTCTCCAGGGTCTCCCGACTGGCCAGTCCGGGCCTGCTGGGCACATGGATACTGCAGAGCCTTGTACACCCATAAAGCAAACACTACGTAAGTAACAAGCTGCTGATTACTGGACACGGGGTTCAATTTGACAACAAGATATGGAAGGCTGAAAACTGAACGTGAACGGCTGAATTACAGCATGGGGGATGCGGTGTCCGCTGCGGTCATACCTATGCGTCATACCTATACGTAACCGTCCGGGAAGCTGCAGTGAGACGAGCGCTCTGCAAAAGCAAGGAGAACAAGGTGAACCATGAATGGAGCTGTAATGAATTTGTTTTGAACGAATGGTGTGGGTGTGTTTAGCAATCGCACAGCCGTTCAGAAACGAGGCGTTTTTGTTTGCCCAGAATGACCTTCCCCTCTTGGTGAGGAAGGCGGGCTGCGCGTGGGTGCGCTGACGGCTGGATGGACGGCGGAAATCCCCGTGCTCTCCGCATGTTTACGGCACGAAAACGGGAACCAAGCAGTCAGGCATCTGCTTATGAAGCCATATATATTCATTTGCAGTATAAATGTCAGTTCATTCATTTACTGTTGTTTAATCATGCATGCGTGTAGTTTTGAAATGCATTGTATCCATGTTTTTATACATTTAAATAAATACGGTGAATTCAGAAGAAGTATGCAATTTAAGCTTTGCCCTCGATCTCTTGTTTTTTTGTGTAAATGTTAATAATGGTGCTGGGCAAGTGTTTTTCAGGTAATGTGGGGCACTGCTCAAGTGCTTTAAATTAATTAAAAGTATATCATTGAAGCAGTTATTTTGTTGTAATGTATAAAATATAGTGTTTTCTTGATAATTATCATATATCATTTATA
>JABJVO010000015.1:6554158-6564673 GCA_026770805.1 Boulengeromyrus knoepffleri | reverse complement strand
GGGGGGCCACAACCCCCCCACCCCCCCCATAATTTATGCCCATGATCACATCACAGACATACGGCTGTCGAGGGTTCGACTCGGCATAAGTGCGGCTCAGCTGAGCTTCCAGTGAAGGACCAGCTACAGGTGTAAGCAGGATCGGGGCAGGAGCTTCACAGCATCTATCAACAAGGCAAGAACCTAGATGTCACTGTTTTTTATTAAATGACATGTAGGTTAATTAACCTGTAAATGAATATAATTTCATCTACATTATTTAATATTAAAGAATTAAGACAAAACAACAAAAATCCACTATTCTGATTAATTCCATTTTTAATGTAAAAGATTTTATGTATTCAGTTTACCATTAATTAATATTCAGAATCGTTATGAGTAAAGTAATTTCTAGATTACAAAATAGATGGCCCACTTTACCAAACAAGGCACTCACTTTACCTGAAAGTACAGGACTTAAAATGTTCGAGAGCTTAAATCTATTAATTAAATCAATGATCTATTTAAATTTCAATCCAAAAACATGACAAGGCTTGAAATATAATAATAATACAAAACTATGTTTAAAAATGCCTGACAGCCAGGCACTAAACGAAAAGTGGCTACATTACCTGAATTCACCCTACAAAACAGAAGAAGAAGAATATTCTAACACTGCAAATGTTGTAAGTGGCAGGAAACACCAGGGCTGCCTCCAGTGATACACTGAAGAGGCCGCTGCCTCGGTGCCCTGAATTACCTGCATTGAGAAAGAAGTGAAGTGATCAGTTTTCTGGGTGGATGGGGGGGGGGGGGAGCTTTGGCAAGGGCCCATGAAAAGGTAAGGCAGGCCCTGGGAAGCTTGTAAGGGCCCAGTACTAAGCTGCATGACTGCTGTACTGGTAGGTGACCTTCTGAATAGGCAAAGCAGTGCAGGCCAGTCTCAGTGGCGTTTCCTGTTTCACTGGTTTATATGATTTGGCTGCAGGCATGGCAGGACTGTTACAGTGTCGCCCTGTCATTGGGCTCTCGTCATAGTGTCACCCTATCACAGTGTCAATCCGTCACAGCCCCCCCCCCCCCCTTCACAGTGTTGCCCAGTTACAGTGTCTCCCTGTCATTATAGTCTCACCCTGTCACAGTGCCACCCTGTACCCACAATCTGCAGGCCTCAATATAAAAATATGCCGTCACCTGCCTGGCCTGCATGCCATTTTATTACTTACTGTATCACCATGTCACAGCAAGGTGGCATGGCTCAGACAGAGAGAAGGTGATCTAGTGGCAGCTCCAAGACCGAAGGGTTTTATTAAGAAAGCAGGGCTGGCATTCCCAAAACTACTCGATTTCAGTGAATAACAAGATTACGATGTAAGTAAGGAATGGGTGAGCTCTACGTGTGTTTCCGAAAAACCTTTCCGATTCCAGAATTAACAATACAGAATTAACAATAGTATTTTGTTTGTTCCTCGCCAGTCTCTGCGTAAGAAAATCACAGACTGTCGATAACAGGAACGTCCATCCCACATATTTCAGTGGTGAAATATGTTATGATTGTCACACTGGACATATGTAAATAAAAATAAAAACTGATTAGAAAATCAATGAAAACCAGAATCACATATTTCACATGGGCAGTGTGTGTTCTTTGGTGTGCAGTGTTATTCCTCTCCTCAGCCACGGTTTGGGGATTCAACACTGGAATCAGCAGCTATTCGCTAAGAGGATGCCTGCTGTCTCCCAATAACCAGCCACCAGCAAACACACCATCCTTTGCCATCTGACTCACTCCAAAGCTGGACCAGATATAAGCATCATGTGTCCTCCCAGGCCACTTGGTGACAATGTCTGTAAAATGTCCTTGATGGCTGCATATCACCTGTGCATTTAGGTTTAATGCCAAGAACCCATTTCAACAGGTGCAGATTGGATTCAAGGGGCTGCAAATATGAATAGGGTTGAGGGTCCTTTCTACTGCACCTTCAATGCCAGGGATCCCTGCTATTGCATGAAAACCAATGTTAGTGTCATGCAAGGCATCCCCTCCTGCTGGACACTGTGTGTAGTCATTCGTATGATGCAACAGAAATGTGATAAATGCACAGATGCAGGACACAGCAGCCTTGCTGAGGCCATGTGCATCTGTAGGTCTGCGGGAATCCACCAGGGGGCGTAGAAGCAGAGAGCTGTCAGAAGCTGCACGGTGCACTGAGGGAAAAATTCCGGTATGTTCCTCTTTCCACTTTATCCTGCACCAGACCAAGGAGGCTCATTATTTCAGCCCAGGCCAGCCTGTATTTCTCTACGAATTGTTCATTATTGAGATGGTCCAAGGGGTTCATGACCACCTGCAAAATCAGTTTCCTGGACGGCGCTGTGTCAAATGTTGTCTTCTGTTGACTTACATAATTATCTGCCTTGGTTGGTCATGAGGGGTGATTCACCTTCCCAGTTCAGAAGATGTGGCTGAACACACAGCACGTTTGATTGGGTAGCTCATTATGTAGCCTACCAGGGTTATTCAGAACTTAACTGATTTTGAATTGACTTGGCCACATCCTGTAAGGTGTTGAATTGGAATGACAGTAAGAAAAATTAAATTCATTTAAATTCAAAGCATCATACAACACAGGAATATCATTGAATCTAGCAAAGCATAATTAATTACATAGCTTATTTTCTTCCAGCATGGTAGATGTATATATTGACCTCATATATGTACTGGTGAGTAACTTTATATCTGTATGACTGTATAAGATAATAATTGGGTAATTGTTTTAGCTTGTTCTAACAATATGCATTTGCTTTATGCCAGCCATATAAGTCCTTTTCCGGGAGCATATATTTATTGAATTTGCGTATTTAACTGTTTATGCGTGTTACCATAAATAATAGCGACATGCACAGACCTTTCAAGGCAGGTGCTCCATCGGGCTGCGGAGGGGGGGGGGGCGTGGCCGACGGGTGCGTTTTGCTGCTAATATCCTGTATTATTAAAGCTACAGTTTCCCTATGCATACGAATTGATGTGAAATCAATTCCATTTTAATTCTACTTAATTATATTCTAAGTCGCATTGCGATTTTGCAGCGTGTTTTCAAGCAATTTTATGAACTGAATTTCATTAAGGTCATTCTACAGTCAGTTCTGAGTGGTGCACAATCCTATTACGCACTGAAATGGCATACAGGTGTAACAACAACGAGCCTAGTTTGTGCTAATTTGTAGTCGACTTCATAGTTTTATATTGCAATATTGACCTCTTATCAGCATTATTACGTTGTCCAAAAATAGCGTCAATTTGTTTTTGTCATCTATTTTGGACGATTTCTCGGTCTGTGACAGGACAGCCGGCAAAATTTCTAATAAAGAACGACGTAGAAAATAACGAGTGGGTTGGAGCCCTAATAAATCCACGAACGAGATGTGGAAGTACTTCAGCTACGAAGGGTTTCGGGAAATGCGTGCTAATTAACGATCGATCTTAAGTACTAGATAATGTACTACTTAGCGTTACAAAGCTTTCGGAAAAGGTACCCCAAAACAACAAAGGGGAAACCAGAAAATAAATGGACCACGAGGGGTCAGAACTAAACTGCGGTAAATATTAGAAACAGAACCGCAAATAACCTACAAAGAGAACCAGGCAACACCACGAGCAGACCTCTGAAAGTAACAACACGCGGTAACACAAACGCAATGACTGACTACGGAACAGAGCAAGGCAGGCACTTAAATACACACAGAAAGCCGGGGCAAACACGGAACAGGTGTAAGACACCTAAGCAATCAACTGAGGCACAGCAACCACAAGAAACAGCTTGAAGCAGTAACATTAAATGAACACAGAAGATATGTGGTAAACATTGAAACTAAGAACACTAATCATGCACTAGGAATTACTACACTAGTAAACTTTACCTGGAACAAAAATACAAGCAGGAGCAGAAGTGAACTAAGCACACACAAGGAAGACCAAGGACAAGAGAGAAGATAACAAGACTAGGGACACAAAGCAATAAATAAAATGAAGCAGATGAGATTTGGCTCTGGCCAGCCCTGAAGCCATGCCTGGAGGGTACAGCTACCAACCCAACCCAGTGAGATACACAGGAGCCCAGGAAAACTATAGGACACACTGGGGCTAAAGGGTTACAAGATGGAGGAGGGAACAGGATGGCCAGCAACACCTACTGGCCAAACAGGGACGGAACACAAGGGGCAGAGACAGATGGTGCCAACCTTGACACACCATGTGTTTAATCATTTTGGTGATATGCTCTTTTTGTTTGTGGCAATTTATAAAGCATTTAAGTATATCATGAATGTTATGGTTTTCCAAGGATAGTGAGGGTTTTATTTTGTGAGGTAATTTTTGAACCTTAAATCATCATTTAATACTGCTGTCATATATCAGTACAGTGAGCTCTTGGGGAAACTCATTTCATTGCTACATCTACCTCTGTTTGTTGTACTGCTGTGCATTTAATAAACTTTGATTTGAATTGATTGGATATAAGTTTATGTGATGATATGCCAATGGGTTTATTACATTTGCACTGTGTGCTGCGGCACTTAATCTACCACACAGAACATAAACAATAGTTGTTTTACATGCATTTATTTTTCACGTGGTGGAAAATATGAGAGTATGAATCGTATCATGGTCTGTTTTGATGAAATAACTCATACTTTACACTTCTATAAACTCAAGTGCATTTTATGAGTTACCTAAACTATAGGAATGTTCCGCTTCTTGGTTTATGAATCAACGAGAATCAGACGCCCTGATGCTGCTCACTTATGGTGACAGAGACTGTGGGTCCCTCTTCCCAGGAATGACATTGACAAAGTATGATGGCCGGCTGACTGCCCCGGCATCCTGTCACTGCAGCCTGCATGTAGCCCCAACACAGCCCAGGAGACACGCAGCCCCCACGCAGCTTGGGAGACACGCAACCTCTATGTGGCCCAGGAGACACGTGACATGGGAGACATGCAGCCTGGGAGACACGATGCCCAGGAGACACATGGCCCCCACACGGCTTGGGAGTCATGTGGCTCAGAAGAAACATGGCCCCCACAAGGCCCAGGGGACCGCAGCCTGGGAGACACATGGTCCCCATGCAGTCTGGGAGACATGCGACCTCAGGAGATACGCAGCCTCCACGTGGTCCAAGAGACACGCGCCCCTCACACAGCCCGGGAGACATG
Source organism: Boulengeromyrus knoepffleri (assembly GCA_026770805.1). Lineage (NCBI taxonomy): Eukaryota > Metazoa > Chordata > Actinopteri > Osteoglossiformes > Mormyridae > Boulengeromyrus > Boulengeromyrus knoepffleri. The sequence continues at coordinate 6,559,480 of JABJVO010000015.1, read as the reverse complement.
CAGCATAGGAGACTCGCCACCCAGGAGACATGCGGCCCCCATGCCGCTTGGGAGACACGCAGCCCAAGCGTGGCCTGGGAGACATACAGTCCCCCTCACAGGATAATGGATAATGAAAGAGAGATTCGCACAGAATAACAGCACAACAAAAAATTATCCCATTATCTCTTCATTTACTCATGTATTTTCTACGCATTTTCAAATGGAACAGAATGACTTTGTCCAAACACGGCTCTGTTGTTACATTGAGCTTTGCACAATATGACCACTAGGGGGCAAACATAAGCTACTGTGAGCTGCTGCTAACGACACATTATTCACTGCCACTGTGCAGTAAAGAAATGCTTGACAGCAGCTACCGTGCCACTGAGGCACTGCGATTGGTCCAGCTGGGATGTGTACCTTCTCTGAGACACATGGCATGACCGGAGCAGGAGGCGTAATCAATGTCAGACAGTGTGAAGGCGGCCTGCATCAGCACAGGGGAGGGAGCCTGTGTGGGTCGGGCCAGGTACCGGTGACCTGTTTGTGGCAGGTACTCATCAGGCCAGCCATTACCATCATTATCCTGCAGAAATGCGTAATACCTAATTATGCATGCTGTTGAAAGATCCTTAAAGTGCTCACTGGCCTTGATTATGGTGCAGGGTCATGTGACCTGTTACATAGCGTGTGCGTATCTGTGATCGTCTTTGTATGTGTGTGTATATCCATGTGTTTATCTGGGTGTCTCTGTGTCCGTGTCTGTGCATGTGTGTGTTTGTCCCTGTGTGTATCTGTCTCTCTGCGTGTCCGTATGTGTGTATGTGTTTGTCCCTGTGTGCGTGTGTGTTTAGTCACCGCAGCCTCCTGCCCGTAGCTGGCGCCCTTTCCTTCCCGTACACACGCCCTTCATTTATCACCATGTGACAGCGCTGCCGGTTACCATCAGCTCGTCATGCAGAATTACATGCAGAAAAAGTCTTAAAATGGGATTATAAAACCAGTGAACTTTTTTTTAAATCAAGAATACCCATTTTAAGAATTAATAAATTCTTATAAATTACTGCTGTTTGCATGAGATTCCTCTGCTTGTAAATTAAACCCAGGTCACAGCTTCAGAAAGACCTTCTGCAAATGTCAAACTACCATTTGTGGAACATTCACAACATCCCACAAATGTCATGTGAGCAAGAACTTCCTCAGCAAATCCTGAATGTTAAAAGGCATGTCTGGATTGTTGGTCAGCATGCTTGGTCTGCGTCAGAAGGCACACTAGGTTCATGATGGTCAGCACACTTTTCCATGTCAGAAGGCACCTGTGGTCCATGTTGGTTGGCATGCTTAGTCCATGCCGGTCAGCATGCTTGGTCCATATCAGAAGGTACACTTGGTCCATGTCAGAAGGTACACTTGGTCCATGTAAGTCGGCATGCTTGGTCCATGCTGGTCAGTGCACTTGTTCCATGTCAGTCAGCACACTTGGTCCATGTCAGTCGACATGCTTACTCCATTTCAGAAGGCATACTTGGTCCATGTTGGACAGCATGCTTGGTCCATGTCAGAAACCACACTTGGTCCCTGTCAGTTGGCTTCCTAGGTCCATGTTAGTCGGCACACTTAGTCCATGTAAGAATGCATGCTTGGTCTATGTTGGTAAACATATTTGGTCTATGTCGTTCAGCACACTTAGTCCATATCAGACAGCATGCTAGGTCCATGTCGGTCAGCACGCTTGGTTCATGTCAGAAGGCACACTTGGTCCATGTCGGTCAGCACACTTAATCCATGTTGGTCAGCATGCTTGTTGGTCCATGTCGGTCGACACACTTGGTTCATGTCAGAATGCACACTTAGTCCATGTTGTACAGCACGCTTGGTCCATGTCAGTCGACATGCTTGGTCCATGTCAGAAAGCACTCAGTCCCTGGCAGTTGGCACGCTTGTTCAATCTCAGAAGGCATGCTTAATCCATGTCAGCCGACATGCTTGGTCCATGTTAGCCGACATGCTTGGTCCATGTCACAAGGCATGCTTACTCCATGTAAGAAGGCATGCTTTGTCCATGTCCGAAGCCACGCTTGGTCCCTGTTGGTTGGCACGCTAGGTCCCTGTCAGAAGGCATGCTTAGTCCATGTCAGAAGGCATGCTTAGTCCATGTCAGTCAACATGCTTGGTCCATGTCAGAAGACATGCTTAGTCTAAGTCGATTGGCATGCTTGTTCCATCTCAGAAAGCATGCTTAATCCATGTCAGCCGACATGCTTGGTCCATGTCACAAGGCACACTTATTCCATTTAAGAAGGCATGCTTAGTCCATGTCCGAAGCCACGCTTGGTGCCTGTTGGTTGGCGTGCTGGGTCCATGTAAGAAGGCATGTTTTGTCCATGTTAGTCAACATGCTTGGTCCATGTCAGAAGGCATGTTTGGTTTATGTTGGACGGCACGCTTGATCCATTTCCGAAGCCATGTTTGGTCCATGTCAGACGGTACACTTCGTCCATGTTGGTCGGTATGCTTGGTCCACGTCAGAAGGCAGGCTTGGTCCATGTTGCTTGGCACGATTGGTCAATGTCTGTTGGCACGCTTAGCCCATGTCAGTCGGCACGCTTGATCCATGTCAGAAGCCAGGCATCATCCATTTTGGACACCACACTTAGTCCATGACAGAAGTCATGCTTGGTCCATGTCAGAAGGCATGCTTGGTCCATGTCAGATGGAATGCTTGATCCATGTTGGATGGCATTCTTTGTCCATGTAAGATGGCATGCTTCATCCATTTTGGACAGCACACTTGGTCCATGATGGTCAGCATGCTTGGTCCATGTCAGACAGCATGCTTGGTCCATGTTACATGGCACGCTTTATCCATTTTGGACAGCACGCTTACCTCGAGTGGCCAACCAGCGATAGTAGGGACTGGGAACTGAATGTGTTGTGTGCAGTCTTTGTGAACCTATTCATCAGTTTTCAATAAGAGCTTATTGAGTTAGGCCTGCAGTTCCTGTCCCAAAGTGCACAGGGGACAGAGTAGGCTTTCTGCTTTGGCAAGATGCCTGTCCATCACACTAGTGTGAGGATTCTTCTCCAGGATCTCCTGGCAGCAGTTATCTGAAAAGCAGCTTTTGCTGGGCTTATGCTGTAAAAATCTGACCTCACAATGCTGGAACTGCCCCAGGGACAAGTCGGCAGTCACATGTGTTTGTCCAGCCCACAGCATGTGATGTGGGGGTGGGGGGGGGCGTTGCCTGAATGAAGCTGATCAGCAGGGACACAGCCTGTGATGTACAGTCATTAATCACACACATTAATGTGTTCCTTTGTTAACTGGTACCAAGTGACATACATTATTCTTCTTCTTGCACTACTTGGAAGGTAGCTAAAGATGGTGTGACATCTGGAAAGCACAGGATCCTGGGTAAGCTGTTTGTCTGGCCTGGAAGGGGCTGCAGGTAGCTGAAGCCCTAGAAGTAACCTCAGAGTGACATTAGTAGTGGGTAAAAGTAAGGTAAGGATGATAACGGCTGACCTGTGAAGAAAGTAAGGAGTCACATGTTCAGTTCTTGATGCCAGATGAGCAGAAGTGTTTTGTGTTATATGGAGGACGAGCAGCGGATTATATGTTTGCTGCTCTGCATGAAGTCTGTGAGTCTTACAACCGCATCTGATATGTGGAATAAATGTCTTTCATTAGTTCTCTTTCCACCTAGAAGCTGACTTTCATGCACAAAAGGCACATGTTGCACGTTTAGTGCTTCCTGTGCAAGTAAGCATCATGGGAGCATGGTGTGAGCATGGTGTGAGTATGGTGTGAGCATGGTGTGAGTATGGTGTGTAGACTGTGTAAGCGTCACGCATCACGTGAGCATCATGTAAGCATGGTGTATGCATTGTTTAAGTACTATGTAAGATTTGTGTGAGTATCGTGTGAACATTGTGTGTCCATCGCAGTGTTTCTCCAACCATTATATTAGGGGGGCGCCCCGCACCCCGAACGGCACCTCCCGCCCCCCCTTGAAGGTCAAGTTAATTTTATTTAATTTTATTTTCTATATAGTGCCAGATCACAACAGAAGTCATCTAAGGTTACCTTTCCTATAAAACAGGTCTATACATTTTCTTTTTATTAAACAAACTAAATAGCCTTATGCTAATCATCTTATTTACACAATTTACACAACAGCTTATCATTTTAATGACATGAGTACTGACCGGGTGTTGTTTCCATTTGGTCCATGTCCACTCAGTGCTGTACTGAATGCTTAGTACCTTCCGCCTTTTCTGTTCTATGTTGCCCACTACTTTTGATGGGTGGCAATAAGAGTAAAACACACACATACTTGTGTGGCACATCTGGCGGCTGGTGAAGGTGAAGGACATTGTGGTGAACACTAGGGGGAGCCGTATCTGCTGTCAGCAAAGGTTTCCATAGAGATTCAATAAGAGCAACTTTTTGGAGCCTGACAGAAGCTGCATGCAAGCTCTTCATAAATAAAACCCTGTATCTCCTGTGTACTTCATACATAAAATCCTGCATTTTCTTAGCTCTAAATCTTCCAGGGGCCAGCAGAGGAAGCCCTAATCCTAACCAGACCAAAAGGGGAGAACATCCTCCAGGGGGCAGCAGAGGAAGCCCTAATCCTAACCAGACCCAAAGGGGGAGCCCATCCTCCAGGGGGCAGCAGAGGAAACCCTAACCAGACCCAAAGGGGGAGCCCATCCTCCAGGGGGCAGCAGAGGAAGTCCTAACCCTAACCAGACCCGAAGGGGGAGCCCATCCTCCAGGGGGCAGCAGAGGAAACCCTAACCAGACCCAAAGGGGGAGCCCATCCTCCTTGGTCATTTTCTGTGTTTGTCACATATAAAATCCCACATTTTTGCCCTTATTCACATGTGTAGCTTGTGCAGGATCCATACAACTTGAGTGGTACTAGCTGGGCTCTCCCAGTAGCTCTCCCCGGGGTGGGGGGGGGTGGGGGTGCGTCCTCCCGTTTATTGACAGGCTGTCCCCGGATGAGTATGTGAGAATACGCAATGGCCATGGCCATGCTTTTATATAATGACAGTATGGGCTGAGTGCATGGGCCCAAACAGCATCAGGACAGACCCTGATTTTTATGCACACACACACACACACACACACACACACACACACACACACATATATATATATGAGCAGTTCTGTTTTTCACCCTGCAAACCTTGATATAAGGATGAAATCATTGCCTGCCTGAAGCAGAGGTTTGTAGAATAAAACCCAATTATTCTGCGCATCTCAGTTACCGCGTCATTCAACCAGCCCCCACCCCCCCCCCCCCACCCCCCCCCCCCCACGCTCCCCCC
>JABJVO010000015.1:6540941-6551863 GCA_026770805.1 Boulengeromyrus knoepffleri | reverse complement strand
GGACACACAGACACATGTAGACTGCCAAAAAACAGGACAGACAAACACACGCAGACACACGCAGGCTGCCCAAAACAGGACACACAGACACATGTAGACTGCCAAAAAACAGGACAGACAAACACACGCAGACACACGCAGGCTGCCCAAAACACAGTGGAAACACAGACACACACTCAGACCTGTATTTGTATGTTTGGGCTTCAATGGTTTTGAACCATCCATTAATTTCTATGGGACAAACTAAAATTCAAAAAAGCCCTAACCTTAACCAAAAGAAGGCAAACAAAATACAAGACTTTTGGCATTTTTAGCTTTTCGATTGTAGTCACCAATTTTTCTAAAATTGAGGCTATCCTTATGGGGACCGGAAAAATGGTCGCTACAATATCAAAATAACTGGTTCACATCATGTTGTGGGGACATTTGGTCTACCTGCCCCACACACACACACACGCACACACACACATGTGCACACACACACACGTGCACACACACACATTCATGCACACGCACACAGACACACTGCAGTCAGTTTTAAAACAAAGGAAATTCAGCAACTTTATCAGTAATCACAGCAGGAAAAAAAGAGCATGAGACCATGGGCAAGGCATAAGCAGGGCATGGGAGGGGCATAAGCAGGGCATGGTAGAGCCATGAAAGGGGTATAAGCGGGTGCATGACAGGAGCATAAGCAGGGACAGGAGCATGGGAGGGACATTAGCAGGGGTATGGGCAGGGCGTGGGAGGGGGACGGAGGGGCATGAGAGGGGCATGAGAGGGGCATAAGCAGGGGCATGGGCGGAACATGGGAGGGGCATGAGAGTGTACTGAGGTTCCCGATGAGGGATTCATTACACCCAAGAGCTCCTCTGTCTCAAAAAATGATATAAACCTTAATTAGACCGACTTCGGTCACGTTTAGTAATTCGATTTCTGCCGCACAAACACAGAGGGAAAGATCAGCAGGATTTTCAATTTAAACAGCGATTCCTCCCAGAGTGCCTCCCTAACCAATTACACCCAAGACAACTTGCTGGCTCCTATTGGCAAAATCCCCACAAGCTCCCTCACCAAGGGGGTGGGAGGCTTAATTACAGCCTTTGGAGAAAGGTAAATAAGACGTGCATTCGGACAGCTTCCTGGCAGCCTGCAATCTATCAGTATCACTTAATCACAGGGGATTACTCTGGAGCGTTGTCCGAAGATAACACTCTGCCAGTGTTAGTGTTAACAGGCTGTGGTGTGAACTTACACTGTGAAGCAGAGCGCCCCCGCCTGACAGTGAAGGCTCTGTTCCTGGTGCTCAGAAACTCCCATGTTAGTCATGTCACCCATTAAACTCAAGTTAGCATGCTAAGCTAAACCCCACAACACACATTCAGATAAAAGGGTTTCGGCCCTGTGAATATACTCCTCTCTCTGTCTGCCAGAAGATGCCGGGGGGCCACACCCCAAAGTGCCCCCCTCAGCCTCCCTCAGAAGCTCCACCACAGTGCTGCCGGGTCCTTCTCTGGAAATATGTCATGATCATATAGTCGTATGGGCACCTTCCAACCCATCACAGCGCCGTCAGCTCACAGCTCCAGCAGGAATCACAGCTTTCTCCAGACGGTGAGTCTGTGTGTGTGCCTGCCATAGGTGTATGGAGAGCTTGGGGTTCACCTGACAGGGGAGGCCAGGCAGCTTGATGGGAGCTAGTGCCCCCCCCCCCTTTCCCCATCACTGAGCAGCACACGGGTGGAGTGACTCTGGAAAGGCTGCGTGTCACCTGACCCAGTGACGTTTTCACGGCTTACTTCTGGGGTTATTCCAGAGTGGCCTTAAAGCTGGATGTGCTGCAGTGGCCAGCATCTAGAGAAGACAGACAGGCTGCTTATCTTGGAGGTCCTGGACCCCCATGAGGGCTGGCTGTGGTGAACTGGGGCTCCTGTTAGGACTGGGGCTGGTCCTCCAAGTGCAGAGCAGCTGCTGCTGGAATATGAGCGTGAGCTCGGTGCTCCCGCCACGACCTGTGAGGCTAATGCCTTTAATTTCAGATTAATCCAAGAGAGAATCATCTGCTGGAGCAGTCAGCGCCACCATGTCATGGCATCACGCTGAATTAAGGTCGTAGCATCAGATGTAGACGTACCATCATTTCCCTTTAGCACTTCATTATTAGGTGTCTTAATATTTCTATGACTTTTCACAGACGGACTCTCATGGAGCCTGTTTGAGAGGCAGCAATGCAGTGTGCATTTGCCTGTTTATGTCTATGCTTATGTTTATGGATGGGTGTTAGGAAACAGGCACGAAGAACCCGGGGTTTCAGTTACTGGAAATAAGCCCCGCCCCTCCTGTCTGCGTAACACTAATTTGTATGTGACGTCATGCTCTGGTCATCCGCGATGCACCCCAGGCCCGGTGCTTCGGTCCCCGCTCATGCCTCCTCGTTGGCCCCAGGCTGTGGGCCAGATCTTCACACCTCCTTAAGAGCATGTCTCTCTTGTGAGCATGCTGTGCCATTCCCCATCTCCATGCCGATGAGACAGGCAACTCGGCACACGCTTGCTGGCACTGGGGTCCGCCCGCCTTTCCTGCCAGTCTGATTAGCGAAGAGAGACTGCTGTCTGCTGAGGAGGTAACGAGTCGGGAACAACTGGCAGGGCCGAGACGAGCTTCAGCACTGGGATAATAAGGCTCTGTCAGCACCAGGGGGGGCGGCCCCCACTCACCATTTAATGAAGGAAAATATGATATAAAAAGTGCAGATCACAGTATGATGGCATCTGACCTCTAGATGATCACTGTTCACACAGGTGGGGGAATGTGTCCACGGAGGTGAGGTCACACCCGCAGGGGGGGTGGGCATCCCTCAGAATGTTACCCCCCTAACCAGCCTCCCCAAAGATGAAAACACGCATGCACATGCCCCCCCCACAGACACACACAAGGGCACAAGGTGAGTCTGGCAATCCTTTTATGCCTACCTACACAAGGATGATCAGTAACATGACTGACAACATCAACAGAAAACTGATTATTGCTACATGTAGGATAATTGGGAAAATGCATATGTATAGTTGATCTTAGTCTAAAAGGGTAATTAGGCAGATTTCAGTGGCAGATAAATTTGGTAAACTCTCCCTACTTAAATATACTGAAACTGTGCCCTCATGTCCTCACCAGCCAGTGCAAAACAGATGATGGGACATTCACCAGGACATCATTCATGGAGGACATCCACTGGGAGGACATTCACCTAGTGACATTAATTGGGATGTCCTTCACTGGGAGAACATTAACCGGGACTCTATTCACTGGGACTTCTTTCACTGGGAGGATATTCAAATCATTCACCATGGAGACATTCACTGTGAGGACATTCACATCATTCACTATGGGGACATTCACCGTAAGGATATTCACATCATTCACCCTGGGGACATTCACCGTGAGGATATTCACATCATTCACCCTGGGGACATTCACCTTAAGAACATTCATATCATTCACCCTGGGGACATTCACCGTAAGGATATTCACATCATTCACTATGGGGACATTCACCGTGAGGATATTCAAATCATTCACCATGGACACATGGTAGTGTATACGGTGACTGGTAGTGTATACGGTGACTGGTAGTGTATACGGTGACTGGTAGTGTACATGGTGACTGGTAGTGAATACGGTGACTGGTAGTGTACATGGTGACTGGTAGTGTGTACGGTGACTGGTAGTGAGTACGGTGACTGGTAGTGTACACGGTGACTGGTAGTGAGTACGGTGATACACAAAGTTCACTTCTGGTTGTCAGCTTCCAGGAGTAACAGTGTGCTTTGGAATGTGTCTATGACACTGGGTGATGCAGTTAATGTGGTATAATATTTCTCTTTCCAAGTAGATTATTTGGATCCCATAATATTGTGTTTTTCCCTGCTGTTCTGGAGAGGTGCTGCTGCTAGCTATCCTTAGACAATGCTGCTATCTGCTGGCTTTGAGGATCTCAAACTCCTGTGGCGATTGTACATCTGATTCACACAGGATATTCTGTTTCCATTGGCCCACCCTTGAGGATCTCCTTCTGCAGCCATTGGACAACTTATTCTCATAGGTTGCTCTGTTTCCATTGGCCTATGGTTGAGGATATTCTTCTGTAGTCAGCATACATTTGATACATACAGGATGTTCTGTTTGCATTAGCTTAGCCTTGAGGATCTCCTTCTGTGGTCATCAAAAATCTGATGCATACAGGGTCCATATGTCCAGCTCAGGTGGTCTCCTTGCTGGTCATCACGCAGCAGTTTCATGCAGACTGCTTCCACACCTATGCTGACATCAAAGCTGCTTCACATTCAAAATTCACAGGACAGGCCAAAACCCAGCACTGTTTGAAAATGTACACATGCTGAAGCTTCAGGAAGCCATTTAAATATGTAGTGTGGCTCAGTGGAGTGTTATTTTGTCCAAAGCAGTCATTCTTAAATCCTGTCCTGGGGAAAACTTGTTTTCCTCCCAGCTGAGCTCTTAATTAATTCAAATTCGCAACTAATTAAAATTAGGGAAAGAAGCAGTGAGACTGCTCCTGGCCAGGAAACTGGCAGAAGCTGTTCTCAATTAAGTCATTAAATACCCACAGACACCTATGGTTCTGCATAACCAGCCTTCCAGAATCCAACCTGTTCCCCACGTCAGTCTCCACCGTTAACAAAAACCCCTACCATAAACATGCTCCATTCATTTTTAAAACCTCTGACTATGTAACTGACCATTTTGAGGCTGTGATGTTTAATATTGAAGGCACCCAGGGGCAGAAAGGTGGATGTTCTGGTCTGAAATTTTAATTTTGTGCAAAGAAATATAATAGAAACAAACAATTTAACATTAAGAGAGTTAACCTCTCTATTTGGTTGTGACACCAAGACATGCAGAGTATGATACAGAGGATATGCTGAAAGAAGGCGATGGCTAAGGTCCAAGAATAGTGAGAGTCAGACAGGTTCTGTGATGACTGGCGTACCGCGAGCAGGCAGGAAGCGGGGAATCACGAGTCAGGCAGACTCCAAATACGGGGTTTTAATGGCAATAAAATGGACTAAACAGGACAGCACGGTAGATACGTCAATGACAGATCTGGGGAAACTGACTCGGACGCAGACTTAAATACACAGAACTAAACAAGCAAAACAGGAAACAGCTGGTCACAATCGGGGTTTCACACGAGGTAAATGAGGGGGTGTGGCACACAGGAGGATCAGACGAGCTGGGCGTGACAGGTTCAACTTCAGGCTATGAGTGTCCTTTCAAGTAATAGCCAGTCAGAAATCAGTTCAGGCACATGTGTGACCTGAGAGGAAGGAGATGTATGGAAAGTTTAATGACAAGCACATCTTCAGCTTATGGCCACAGGCTGTGGTGTCTTTTCCGACAAGATCCTCTCTGCATGAATTCACACACGCACCACTGCCCTAAGGCGTCATTATCTGATGTCTACGGGCCACCCCATGCTAATGCTGCACACAGGCTCACCTCTGAGAGACGCCATGTGACTCCACTTGCTCCAAACTGCTACTGCACTGGAGTACCCACCAGGATATGGCTGGTGATGTATGACTCCACCCCCCTGGATATGACTGGTGATGTATGACTCCACCCACCAGGATATGGCTGGTGATGTATGACTCCACCCCCCAGGATATGGCTGGTGATGTATGACTCCACCCCCCAGGATATGGCTGGTGATGTATGACTCCACCCACCAGGATATGACTGGTGATGTATGACTCCACCCACCAGGATATGACTGGTGATGTATGACTCCACCCACCAGGATATGGCTGGTGATGTATGACTCCACCCACCAGGATATGGCTGGTGATGTATGACTCCACGCCGCAGGTTATGATTGTTGGTGTATGACTCACCTGCTCACGCTATAGAGACACCCACCATGCCTTCAGGGGGCAGTGGTGGGTAAGCGATGGTCAGTGATTTCAGTGGAGGCAGTGATATTGGCTAGGACTGCATCAGTGCCCAAGGTATCAGCTCTGTCACCAAGGTCTGACCATCTTTCAGCATTTTAGACATCATTGGTGATTCATCACCGCCTTCAGCACTCCGATCAGAATCCATTAACAGGGAATATCAAGTGCTCTGCTCACCCTAAAGGTGTCAGCCTCAATCAAACACATATGTCACAGCACTGCAGATATAAAATAGGATATTTCCATATTAAAAACACTCATACATGAACGGTGTAATACTCCCTTGCATGTTTATGCATTCAGTATAGTAACTGTGTATGTATATATTTATATAGACTAATTGTTCTTAGAAGCATAAAATGCATAGGCTAATTGATGAAAATTGGGTATCAAAACCAAAGGACAAACCAAATTACCAAGGAAGTCAGAATGAGAACTCAGAGTCTCCAACGTCTCATTCAAGATGTTCTGAGATTCAAGAGAGACCCTGCAGAAATGTAGACTATATGAACAAAAGTATTGGAACTTAATCATTTAATTCAGGTGTTTCTTTCAGACCCACTGCCACAGGCATGTAAAATCAAGCACCAAGCCATGCAGTCAGATTTACAAACATTTGTGAAAGATTGGGTCGTTTTGAAGAGCTCAGTGAATCTAAGCGTGGTTCTGTCACAGGATGTCACCTTCGCAGTAAGTCACACTGTGAAATTTCTTTCCTGCTAGATATTGCAGTCAACTGTAAGTGGTATTATGGCAAAGTGGAAGCCTTGAGGAACAACAGAAACTGAACCCCAAAGTGACAGACTGCATAAAGTAGCAGAGCGGTGCTGAGGTGCATAGTGTGTAAAAATCTGTGTAAAAATCTGTGTAAAAACTGTGCACTGGGAGCTTCATGGAATGGGCTTCCATGGACAAGCCGCTGCATGCGAGCCTCACATCACCAAGAGCATTGCCAAATGTCAGATGGAGTGGTGTAAAGCACACTGCCACTGGACTCTGGACCAGTGGAAACATGTTCTGTGGAATCACGAATCACGCTTCTCTGTCTGACAATCTGATGGATGAGTCTGGGTTTAGCAGATGCCAGGAGAACGTTACCTGCCTGACTGCATTGTGCCAACAGTACAGTTTGATGGAGGAGGGTTAATGGTATGGGGGTGTTTCTCAGGGGTTGGGCTAGGGTCCGTAGTTCCAGTGAAGTGAACTCTTTATGCTTCAGCATACCAAGATATTTTGGATAGTTCAATGCTTCCGACTTTGTGGGAACAGTTTGAGGAAGGCCCTTTGCTGTTCCAGTATGACTGTGCCCCAGTGCACAAAGCAAAGTCCATAAAGACGTGGTTGGGTGAGTTTGGTGTGGAAGAACTTGCCTGGCCCCCACCGAGCCCTGACCTCAACCCCATTGAATACCTTAAGGATGAACTAGAATGGAGATTGTGAGCCAGACCTTCATATCCAACATTAGAGCCTGATTTCACAAACAAGTTTCATGGGCTGAATGGCCTCCTCTCATTTGTAATTTTCTTATGCTCTTCTGGATGAATGGGCAAAAATTCCCACAGACACACTCCAAAATCTTGTGGACAGCCTCCCCAGGAGAGTGGCAGCTGTTATAGCTGCAAAGGGGGGACAAACTCCACATTGATGCCTATGGGTTCACAATGAGATGTCATAAACGTTCCTGTGGGTGTAATGGCCAGGTGTCCCAGTACTTTTGTCTGTACTGTGTTACTTTGTACACCATTTTAGAGTCATTGGGGGGGGGGGGGGTTCATGACAACACTCTGAGGAACGTGCCTCAGAGCTCTCACCTCCAGGACATATAAAGCCAGAGGGCTCATCCAGGCCTTTCCTTTACCCCAACATTCACCAATAAATCTCAACCTCTGGCCAAGGGCAAAAATATGACGCGAAGCCCAGGAAGATTCTGGAAGCATGCCATCCCCCCTGAACGACAGGTGGCAGTGTCTGCGTTGGACGTGGCATCCACCTGCAGAGGCAGCGAGTGCTGCTTTGACGTGGGTCTTAAGGACGTGACGTTGGCTTTGCCCGCTGCTTATGCAGTCAGGCGGTGCGTGGGGGCCACTGTGTTAAGTGCTTGCAGAGCGATGTCAAGCCATCCCGACTGGCCGGAGCAGGGGCCACCCCCGCGGCATTTTAAGCAATTACCCTTTCAGTAGAACGGGCTCCCTGGAGCGGCATCACCGGGGGGGGGAGGCAGTGAGCACATGGACACCATTGTTACCCCACAAAGACACGTCGGGCGCACTGAGGGACCCAGCGGATGCTTCCTGTAAAATTGTGTGCGGGTTAAACGATGAAGCATTTAAAAACAGGACAGGACATCGAAAAGGTCTCTGTAACACATCATGGGTCTGCCAGGCTGATGTTTTTCTTGCTGCCCAGTTTTCTGGGAGCGCTCCATGGGTGCCGGGCAGCATGTGTGAGTGCGTGTGTGCATGCATGTGCGGGTGCCAGGCAGTGTGTGCGGGTTCAGAGGTGTGTGCGAACGCATGTGCTGATGTGTGTGTGGAAACATACATCTGTGGGTGCGTGTGCGAGTGCATATGCGTGTGTATGCATATGCATGTAGGGGCAGATGCGTGTGTGAATACATGTGCGAGTTCTCCTACTTGCATATAAGGCACTTAAAGGTCTAGCACCTGCCTGCCTAACAGAATCACTTCAAGTTTAAAAGCTGCATCATCCACTCAGATCACAGAACACAGGTTTTCTTGACGTTCCACATATAAATAAAGTGACAGTTTGTGGTAAAGCATTCCGCTACAGGGCCCCTATATTGTGGAATGGTCTGCTAACTCATGTTCAGGATACCAAATTGTTCTATCTTTAAATCTAGACTGGAAATCTATTACTTCAGTTTAGCTTACCCACAGCTTAACATATAACACATCGTAATTATGGCTGATGGCACTGCTGTACATTCCAATTTGATCTACTGTTCTTGTCCATTAATCTGTCAGTGTATGTTCTGATCCCCCATGCTCTCTGCCTTCCTTCCCACATGTCCAGATGATGCCCAGGTTGGAGCTGGAGTCCGGGTTCAGTCCCATGGTGGGGGGGGGGGGGGGGGGTTTTGTGGATGTGATTTTCAAACTGAAACATTGTGGGTGCTGCCTTCAATCTGCCATCCTGCACAGGCCAGTATGGAGAACTGAGTCAATGATGGACCTTGACCTCAGTTTACACCTTGTTTTTAGCAAGCAAACCCACACTTTCTTTTTCAATAATGTCAGCCGGGGGGGTGGGGGGGGGGTTCTTTCTTTCTTACTTGGGAGTTTTTGGTTCCTGTCCTCAGTTGTCATCTGGTTTTCTTCCTTTAATTTATTTCTTTTCCCTTTTCCCTGTTTTTGTATTATTTCGCTTTAATGATGTTGTATCACAACACACCCATGTAAAGCGTGTTGGGGTGACTCTGTTGTGAAAGGTGCTATATAAAAATGAATTTAATTGAACTGAATGTGCGGATGCGTGTGCAGGTGCATGTGTGGAGGTGTGTGCGGATTCGTGTGCAGCTGCGTGTGTGGATGCATGTGCAGGTGCATGTGTGGAGGTGTGTGTGGATACGTGTGCAGGTGCGTGTGTGGATGCGTGTGCAGGTGCATGTGTGGAGGTGTGTGCAGGTGCATGTGTGGATGCGTGTGCAGGTGCATGTGTGGAGGTGTGTGTGGATGCATGTGCAGGTGCGTGTGCGGATACGTGTGCAGGTGCGTGTGTGGTCTGGCTTTGGCCCCATGCTGCTAATCTTCATGCGCCGTGTGGCTCCTCCCTGCAAACCTGCTAAATATATTACCCCCGCGAGGCAGCCGTCCCTGCTGCTTGGTGTCACAAATCAATATGTATGAGGTGCGGAGATGGGAATGTCTAATAGATCCCCGACGCCGCACTGTGAGGTCCTGCTCTGTGAGACTCGCTGCAGCGCGGCTCAGTGCGGCTCTTCGCTATCTGCCTCTGACTATTAGTGCCGCCTCAGTGGTAGTGAAATAGCCAAGATAATCTTTTAAGGTGCTTTTCTTAAGGAGGACCTGCGGCCATCTGCATGCTGGCAGCCTCGCACATGCCTGTGTATCGCTGTCGTAAGAATGCATGTCTGCAGACATCAAGACCGAAGGAAATGATAGTTATTCATATGGGACTTTTCTTCTCCTGCAAACCCAGCCACCTTGTTTCAAAGGCTATCTAAAAATCTTTAATTTCACCCTAAATCTAATTAAAAGGCAATGCCATTTAGTTTGGATTTATACAGCAATCCCAATGCTGTGCCCCCTCTTCGGGGGGGGGGGGGGAATGCTGCAGCAGTGAGCTCCCCCTTCCCCCCACCCCACAGCAGAGCCGGCTTTTAGCAAACCGACTCTCATTATTTGAACGAGAGCCAGCTGGGTGTATTTAACCCACTCACAGGCCCATCCAGCTGCCCAAGATATTTTACAAATACAAAACTATCACTTTACTTCTAATGGGTTAATCTGAATAAATGGTGAATTTTACAGAAACCAAGAGCAACAGAAGTCCAGAGAGGACACTTATCTTTGTTTTTTCCCTTCTGTTGCCTGAAGATCGTGACTTATTTTTCTCATGATCTTGACAAAAAAGTTATCTTGCAATGTTCCTTTTTATTTGAAAATTAATTCAAAGCTGTGATTTAGTGGTCCTTTTTTCAAGTGACGAACACTACAGTTTTTCTCGATTGCTTGAAATTATGCCTCCATTTCCCAAAACTCTAAACACAAATACATAACTGCTCACTCAACTCCAAATACTTCCAGGTTCCAGGTCAAGACCAAACTCTCCACTCCATCTTGCCGAAAAACCAAACTTTGCCTTCAGACGCAACACAAAAGCCCTCAAAAACACGCACACTACAACAGTAACACACTGGCAAGATAAATTCAAAACACTACTGTAAAAACCCAGTAATGTTGCTTATGGTTC
>JABJVO010000015.1:6485481-6497062 GCA_026770805.1 Boulengeromyrus knoepffleri | reverse complement strand
GCCGCGGCCCAGTGGAATCCCCCCCCCCCCCAGCTCCCGCCTCAGGCGTGTGCCACATGGTCATATAAACACAAGGTCATGTGACAGCTCGGTCTCACAGGATTTGCCGGCTGACGCCTGTTATCCACCACCCAGCCTGGCTCAGATAATTATCCACACAAACAGTGGCGTTTCTTCTAACACCCTGTCACTTACTGAGTGGGCATTAGCGCCAATGTGGGGTGGCACACAAGCTTATAAAAGCAGCTTTCGGAGATGATAATTCCACTCTCTGATTTGCTGGGAGGTACCGCAGGGCTAATTTCTGCCCATACAGTGGAAGGCGGGGCGGAATCCCATCCCAGCAGATGGTGGAGCTGTTTCCTGCCCCAGCAGCTGAGGGTGGGGCTGATTACAATCCTGGCCAATTCACGCCCCGGCGATGGAGGGTGGGGCTGATTCACACCCCGGCGATGGAGGGTGGGGCTGATTCACGGCCCAGCGATGGAGGGTGGGGCTGATTCACGCCCAGCGATGGAGGGTGGGGCTGATTCCTGCCCCGGTGATGGAGGGTGGGGCTGATTTACGCCCCGGCAATAGAGGGTGGGGCTGATTCCTGCCCTGGGAATGGAGGGTGGGGCTGATTCCTGCCCCGGCGATGGAGGGTGGGGCTGATTTACGCCCCGGCAATAGAGGGTAGGGCTGATTCCTGCCCTGGGAATGGAGGGTGGTCCCAGTTTACCTGCTTTACTCAGGCTGGCATCTCTCATGGGTTTGTATCCTGGGACCAATGATTCTAATAAAACTAATACAGCTAAAGTTACATAAATAATTATAATTCATAATTGTATATTTTATATTCAGCTAAATGGAGGAGAAATGTGCAGGTGGTGCAATAAACGTTAGCATTAGGCTTCCTAGGGTTAGGGTTAGCGTTAGGCTCCGTGAAGTTAGCATTAGGCTTTCTAGAGTTACGGTTAGCGTTATGCTCCTTGGAGTTAGCATTAGGCTTCCTAAGGTTACGGTTAGCGTTAGGTTCCCTGAAGTTACCATTAGGCTTCCTAGGGTTAGCGTTAGGCTCCCTGGAGTTAGCATTAGGCTTCCTAGGGTTAGGGTTAGCGTTAGGCTCCCTGAAGTTAGCATTAGGCTTTCTAGAGTTACGGTTAGCGTTAGGCTCCTTGGAGTTAGCATTAGGCTTCCTAAGGTTACGGTTAGCGTTAGGTTCCCTGAAGTTACCATTAGGCTTCCTAGGGTTAGCGTTAGGCTCCCTGGAGTTAGCATTAGGCTTCCTAGGGTTAGGGTTAGCGTTAGGCTCCCTGGAGTTAGCATTGGGCTTCCTAGAGTTACGGTTAGCGTTAGGCTCCCTGAAGTTAGCATTAGGCTTCCTATGGTTAGGGTTAGGCTCCCTAGGGTTAGGGTTAGCGTTAGGCTCCCTGAAGTTAGCATTAGGCTTCCTAGAGTTACGGTTAGCGTTAGGCTCCCTGGAGTTAGCATTAGGCTTTCTACAGTTACGGTTAGCGTTATGCTCCCTGAAGTTAGCATTAGGCTTCCTAGGGTTAGGGTTAGCGTTAGGCTCCCTGGAGTTAGCATTGGGCTTCCTAGAGTTACGGTTAGCGTTAGGTTCCCTGAAGTTAGCATTAGGCTTCCTAGGGTTAGGGTTAGCGTTATGCTCCCTGAAGTTAGCATTAGGCTTTCTAGAGTTACTGTTAGCGTTAGGCTCCCTGAAGTTAGCATTAGGCTTCCTAGGGTCAGTGTTATGCTCTCAGGGGCTAGCATTAGGCTCCCTAGGGTTAGGGTTAGCATTAGGCTCCCTGGGGTTAGCATTAGGCTTCCTAGGGTTAGGATTAGCATTATGCTCCCAGGGGTTAGCGGTAGGCTGCCTGGGGTTGGGGTTAGACTCCCTACGGTTGGGGTTACGCTCCCTGGGGTTCGAGTTAAGCTCCCTGGGGTTGGTATTAGGCTCCATGGGGTTGGGGTTAGACTCCCTGAGGTTAGGGTTGTGCTCCCTGGGGTTGGGGTTATGCTCCCTGGTATTAGCGATAGGCTCGATGTGATTAAGGCTCATCTGTGAAGAGCATTGTTCATCTTTCTCCTGTGTTTTCCTTCTTCTGCTAAAAGGCTGTCTCAGGGCCCTTTGCCTCCCTCCCTTAAAGAAACACAGAGCTTAATCCGCCAAAGACAGTCACACCACACTAACGTGCCTCAATTCCCGCCCAGGCAGCATGAAAACATTTCCCAGCAATTCTGATAGCAGTCCATAGAGGTACAGATACTAATCGACATGCAGTGGGGTTCAGTTCTGATGAACCCAAGTTGAAAATAATAGTCAAATATGAAATGATAAATAAGTACAACCTGTATATGTATACTGTCATCAACGAAGTGAATATTTGTTAAAACACATAAAAACACTGTCCTATATGTTGTTAAACGCTGTATGAGGTGTTTACACCTGTGATTGCTGCAGAACTTTGAAGTGTTGATGCTGCCATTACCCAGCATTTGTAGAACATATTGTATGACATATTGCTCTGACGGGAACAGATTAAAATTTAAAGTGCAATGACTACTGAATGTGCATTGCTATCACATCATTGTGGAGTCAAAATATTGTTGACGTTGAAGAGCATCTGCATTTTGGAAGATTTTTATCTAGGTCTTTCACTGCAGAGGGCCAGTCATCAGTCTATGTCTTGACTTCTGGATCCTTTGCTGATCATGACAGTCATAAAAAGCACTAACTGCTGCTGCCATCTCTGTGCTCATAGCCTCTGCATTCTTTACATCCAGCCATAATCCCCTCTGTTCAGGCTATTCATCATCACCTTCAATATATGGGGCAGCACGAGGCTCAGTGGACTAAGCCTCTGTGTCTGTGATCAGAAGGTCACCAGTTCAAGTCCAGCCTCAGCATGTTAATGGATCCTTGAGCGAGGCTGTTAACCCTCAGCTCCCTTGCTGCCGCAATGGGTGGCTGCCCTTCACTGCCCAGCTTGCATGAGAGGAAGATGGGATGGCTGAAAAGAGAATTTCCTCATGGGGATCAATAAAGTTTAATTTTCAGTTCATTCTAAGAACCTTCAGATCCCCTTGATTTCCTCCAACATGGTGTCACCAGCAAACTGAAGATTGATGGTGTCTCTTCACCAGTCCAGAACTGTTTTCTTCCAGTCCAGTTTCACTCATTAGGCATTATTGATGAGTTGGACAGGAATTCAGATGTGTCTTTGTCTCCTTTACCACTCTGGAATGATTCCATTCCTCCATGTCTGGTCCTGACTCTGGCTTCTTATGCAGTGTAGAGATTCTTCTTCTGGAAAACAGACCGTATAGAGATTGTATAGATGTCATATATGTCATACTGAATGTCTACAAAATCAATTTGGTTTCAATCATTTATCCATGACATTGATTCCAGTGTCCTCTGTCTTCTTTGTCATCCATGTCACCATTAACAAAGTGGCCCATTTTTACCTTCACCACATCGACCTTTCCTTGCTCCAGAGGATCTGCTGAGTGCCCTCCGACCCAAGGGTGCCATCCTCCAGCACTGGACTGTAACTCATTCCTGCATATTCCTCCTCGGTGATGTTTCCATGGTGATGCCCTGCGTTATCATTATGGTCCTGAATATCTGCCAGAGACCTGTATCACAAAGCTGGATTTTTGGGTTAGCAAGACAACCTGTTGGCTTTAAGTAAGTTTGGGCTAAATGTAAGTGAATGAAGATTTAAACGTCCATTTTAACTGAGGTACCTAAACTCTGACAAGTTATCTAACTAACCAAGAAATCTTTCTGCGTGATAGTCTCAGCATGGGTCTCATCTGGCACCTCAGCTGAAAACCCCAGGCACCTCAGCTCGCCTTGCCCCCACATAGCTAAGGTCCCACCCCACATAACCACGCCCCCCCCCCATGTACCTAAGGCCCCACCTTGACACGATTCCGTTCCATGAGGAGGATCTGTACTTACTTCCACTTCCATTTGCTTTGTGAATTACAGTAATACAGAACATACGTATATATCTTTTGTATATAAAAATATATATCTCCATAAATATAGTAGCAATTTTAATCTTATGTTTAATTTTTGTCAGGACTTGTTTGTCATGTTCCCATTTGGCCAGCAGAGGTCACTGCTGCTATCTGCCTGTGAGAGTCCTCCACCATGTTAGTCCTGCCCTGTACCTCTCTTTAGTCGGCCCCTGTTCCCCTCCACCTTTATTTTCATTCTTAGTTCCCAGGTTTGACCCTTTGTGGTTCTGTTTTGTCGGGTATAATAAAACCGCTTTATTCTTGCTCCACGGCTGCATCTGCGTCGTCCCTCTCTTTGACATAAAACACTACAGAACTGTATGTGTGTTTGAATAAGAAATGACCAGCGTAAAGTCAACAGGAACCTAAGAGCTGCAGGGGCAAAGGCTGTCTCTGTGAAATGGCTTCTCTGTTCACATAACTCACCATATGCATGAACAATCCTGCCTTTCAGCTTCCAGCCTGATCTGCTAAAACAAGGCAGAGAGTTGAGGGTCTCATTCAGGTCAGGAGCAAATAGCCCCGTCATGTAAGCATCAGCCACTGAATCCAGTGCTGTGCTTCTGTTCTTTCTGCTCTTGAAAACAACGATTTTAACCCAAGTTGGTTCATTTTTGCTTGGTCAAACACGTCCTGACACTGGGAATGTGAACAGCTACTCTCTACACCCTCCAGGTCACGTTACATTAAACAGCGCTGGGGTCAAAGGTTATTGGGTTAGGAGACAGTGGGAACAGGCAGTAGTAAAAGGACCAATGAACAGTCATAAAAACCAGACACTCACAGAAGCCACAGTCTAATGTCAGCGAGTCCTTCTGTGAAAACAGGCAAAGGCCCATGACAGATTACAGCCAGTTCAGTGCTGTGGGCTCTGAACCATCCACCCCACTGACCAGCAGCAACGACAGTCTGCAGGGCCAGGCTCTGACTGGTGTGTCCTCCAGCTTCTGAGCATCTATCTACAGCAATAAAATCACATTGGATCTTCTTTGGATGCACTGCTGTACACATTTAAAGAGTCTCGACCACAGAGAACTTGATTGGCTGCTTTTATGAGCAGACAGAAGTGAAGGATGTAAACAGTGTGTGTCAGACTGCTGCCACAGTGGCATGACGCAGCGTGGTGCGCCCGGCATTTCCCTCAGTCGAACTCCTCCTCCTCTTCCTCCTCTGACCTTCAGAAACCTTTGCCTGCCCCAGCCGCCCACCTCCTCCTCCTCCTCTTCCTCCTCCGACCTTCAGCAACCTTTGCCTGCCCCAGCCACCCACCTGCTCCTCCTCCTCTTCCTCCTCCGACCTTCAGCAACCTTTGCCTGCCCCAACCCCCAACCCATGACTCACTTGTAGGAGAAAGTCTCATTTCCAGGCAGCCTCACCACTGGCCAAGTGGCCACAATGTAACGCATCACACCCTTTACCAGAGTTGTTACAAAACAAGAGAAATAATCAGAGGAGCAGGAACTGAAAAGGAGATTGCAAAACACGCCCCCCAACAGCACAGAGAGCCACTCAGTGTTTAATGGAGGAAGGGCTGCCCTTGCTCCCCCCGCCCCCGGCAGAGACGGATTATGTAAACAGGAAGTGGAGCCTCATCAGAGCAAAGCAAGAAACATGTCAGCTGCAGAAGACGCTGCTCTGCATTGGACCTGGACTGCAGGGAGCGCAGTGATCAGCTTTAATCTGCTGGAGCAGCTCCTCCTAGATCACAGCAGAGAGAAAGAGGAGGTCTATGAAGGGTGGAGCCAACATAACTGCTCCCTGCTGAGGATTACCATGACAGGCTTCAGGGGGTGGGGGTGAGGGGACCGGAGAAAAGGCATCCAGTCCGGGAGATCCAGTCCGGGGCTTCGGGGCAGCCTTAAGCGCACCGAGCAGGTCTTTGTGTGGGAATGATTCACAATGACTTCAGCTAGCCAGTGAGGCAGCGGCTTGTGACACACACACACACACACACACACACACACACGAGTGCACCAGGACGCTGCTCGGAGAGACCGCAGCGCCCCCGCACGTCTCCCTCGCCCCAGCTGTGACGTCACAATCACCCATGAATATTGATGTGGGGGCCTGTCTGTCTCATAGACGAACAGAAGGAAACAAGATGGCAGACGAGTAGTACTTGTTAAAGGGGAGAGCGGACGCTGTGCTGGGATTCTGCAAAGTGGAGGGACGTAAAACAAGGTGAGAGCTGGCTCTCTGTTTTCTCATACTCCAGGGACAGCCGCCCTCCTGCATGTGAGCGGCATGTGAAAGCTGAGTTCTCTGCCTGCTGATCTGGCCAGGGGTGACAGTAATAAGGAGGGCTTATTAAAGCTCACACAACATGGCTGACATTTTTTCCTTTTTTCCGACAATGTCTCTATGTACATTTTCGAATGGTTAATGGCTCTTCACCTAAAATAGCACAGCTGCTCTGCTTTAAGGCACTGCTGAGTGTCTCAGACGTAGCTGCGAAGCAGTTTCCTGCTGATAAAGGGTCCCGGTGTTCTGTGCTCTTTGGAATATTTGTTTTCTTTCTGGCTGCTTCTCCGGCTTCTCTGAGCTGCCGTTTTCTCTCAGCGTTGACTCTCCTGCTGTGCCACAGACCTTATTTCCCTTTCCAACACTTTCTCCTTTGTCCATGTGGCTTTTTTTTCCCTCTCTGCACGCCCGTGTGTGCGAGCTTTCTGTCATCTGACGAGATAAATGGGGAGTTCGGGGGGGCTACAGACAGCGGCTGCTGTCGGGGGGCGGCAGCGCATGTCCCTGGGGCCGGGTGCCGCGGCACGACTCACCGGCAAATGACGGGAGACACAAAGGCAGTCGCGGGGGCCGGGGGCGGGGGGGGGGGAGATGCCAGGGAAAAAAGACCAGCAAGGTCAGGAGCTGGAGCAGGAAAGCTGCGTGTGAGTGAAGAGAGCTGATCGGGAGATGTAGCTACGGGGAGAACCACACATACACATGTATGACCTAATGCTTCTATGCATATAGCATGTCCAGTTACCCCTTTAATCATTGCTTAAGCAAGTGTAGCATTTAAAAAATGCCCACGGATTGTCACACGGCTGAGGCATCGTGGTGTTTTGGCAAAATGCTGACCCACAATTTACGGGTGGATGAAAAGTAGAGCAGCAGATGTGAGGGAGGTTTAATGGCCCTTAATGCCAGCCACTTTGATTATATAGTGCGGGACCTGAGGTGCTGCTGCTGTAACCTGTCATCAGAGATGTACTGGGCTACCTGAAAGTGCCACATTAGCATCTTAATGGCTGTTGCTGCAGACATAGGGAAGAAGATGGTGTTTATCTTAAGGTTGTTGTTAGACACAATTAAATGTGGTGGATTTTATTTCTGTGCAAAGATGCTTTAAATATAATTCGGAAATCCGATGACATTTAACTGCTTTCTGGGAGATCCAGCTCCTTCAGATGTGAATTGGAAATGTTGTTTTCTGTGTTTTTCTTTGCAATAATTTAGCATTAGTATCACAAAGCCTCTTAGTGGCAGGGCTTCCTCGCCTGCCTATCTGTTTGGCACTTTCACTGGCTGCGTGTGCTTCCCTAATGGGTGTGAAAAGCACAACCGTGTGTCTTTTGTCAGGGTGCCTCAGCTATTTGAGGCTAATGGAAGGATAAGGAGATCTTAGCGACATTGGTTTGCATTGGTTTGGTTTCTGTGTTATTGTAACCATGGTCTAGTTTAATTGAAAATAAGATGGAAGAGAAAATATCCTGGTTTTAAGAAGTGCCTCTGGCATTTCTCTGAGGAAGAATCACTAATGTTGTTTTGATCTCGGCCCCTCCCATTTGCTGTCACTTCACCTTGGAAGCGTGCATTGATCTGTCAGCCATTTTAGACAGTGAAAAGCAGTCACTGTGAGAGACTTGCACACTGACTGTGTCTGCTATGAAAGGGGCTGGCTGCATGTCAGGGCCTCCGAGTCCGAGCAAAACCACCTGACGCTCAGCCAAGACCACGGCTACAGCTGTGACGCTCAGAGCGTGGCTACTGGCTGCACGCTGTCACCGGCGCATGTTACTCTCAGCTGCTTCAGTTTGTCAGACTATCCCAAGCAATCACACTTATGGGCTTCATGCTAACTGCTACCAAGCAGTCACTCCAATAGGCTAACTCTACCAAGACATCACTCCTATGGATTATATGCTAATCGCTACTAAGTCATCACTCCTAAAGGCTACATGCTAACCGCTACCAAACCATCACTCCTATAGGCTGTATGGTAATAAGTACCAAGCTGTCACTCCTATTGGCTGCATGCTAACCGCTACCAAGCCATCACTCCTATAGGCTGTATGGTAATAAGTACCAAGCTGTCACTCCTATGTGCTCCATGGTAACTGCTACCAATTCATCACTCCTATGGGCTCCATTCTAATCTACCGTAGTTTAAGTCAGGGTCACCCTGCCCATCCTATTCTAAGCCCCGGAATTATTTTCTGCACTAGCTACGGTCTATGTTTAGCAAGTGAATATGTCAGGTGGTCGAGATATTACATGCTGGTTATTCAGATTTTGCACATTGCCGGCGAAGGTGTCGGACAGGCGGCGCCGGCCGCATTCAGGCCGGCCCGAAAGCTCTGCACATGGCCGCAAGCACATGGCTCACTGTTTACAAACACTATCCCCGTGTTTTCCGAGGGTGGTTACGTAATGCCGCAGAATCACACGTAAGGCAGCCTGCTGCGGCCGCGGCGGCCCGCATGCGAATAATGTGGACTCACTACGGCGCAGGCCTGCCCACATCACCGCCCCTTCTCCTCAGCGTGCGTGTTCGCGTGTTTTGGTGGGAGGGGCCTGCTGCACATTTCTGTCATCATGCTTGTAAACCTTGAGGAATAGCGTAATGTTACCCATCAAAGTGCCCTCTCTGGAGAATGTGCTTTTGACATGCTCACATTTGTGTTTCACTGACTGGACATTCCGTCAGGTTGTAACACTGCGGATGATAATATTAAGCCTTAGAAATCATGTTGGGCATCCAGTCTAAGGAGTGTCCTCTGTATCCTGGTTCACTGAGCACTGGATTAGTAGGTATGTAAGATGGATGGATGTGCTCCTCAGCGTCATGCACTCTCTGTCTGTGTAACTTCATGCATACTCTAAGTCTGTGGCATAAAGCCTTCGAGGAGGTTCCCCTTCATGGTCATGTGATTTTCATGGTCATGTGATTTTCCCACTGTCTCACATGCAGTCCCCTTCACGTATTTCTCACAACACCACCACTGCTAGTTAATCAAATATCTTTAGTTGTTTGGTTTCCCTTTTATGTGGTGGAAAATCTGCAGTCAGCAAATCACATCCTTAGATTACAGTCAGAACTGGAAACCTCCATAAACTTTAGTGTTATGCTTTTGAACTATCAAACTGTCGACATGCAGAGCTGCGTAAACACATGTACTGGGTTTGAATGTTTACATGTCTGTCTTCGGGGGTTTGTGTCTGCTTGGCCACCCGTGAACTGCCCGCGCAGATTCCGAAAGGCATTAAGAGCTTCAAACAATATTGCCAACTGTATCAGGCTCCCGAGTTTGTGTCCTGCAAAAAGTTACATGAGGCTCAGCCCTGCTGCTGTCCTCAATATAAAAACAATGCTTGCTTAATTACTTTTCTGTTGATTGAATGAATCAGTGACAATCTGCTCACACTGATGTGCTCGTTGTCCCAGGTTGATTGTTGGTAGGTAGGAAGCGAAGACATTGAAAACTAGCAGTTTATATAACAGTAAAAAGAAAGTGGATCAATACTGTCAAATAAAAGCAGAGCTGTTTTGCTGGGGAATGAAGAGGCTTCACACATCAAGTCCACTGTGCCTTTACTGACCTCAAATGTCATATATGTATGTTCCTACTGCCTTTACCAAAGTCAGCATTTACACCTGAAAAGCCAGCTTTTATAACACAGTCCCACACGGAGGAATTCTGCTTCTTGACTGACCGTCTGTGCTCCTCACCGTGTTAATGTTTACTGCGGAGGGCTTTTGGTGGCGATAAGCTGTAGCCATGGTTACGTGGACATTAGCTTTCAGCACACGGATCCTTGAGGCCGTCAGACGCACGGTAATGAGTGACAGACAAACAGAGGGACAATGAGGGCAGAGGCACAAAGGCCCCGCATCTGTGTGTACACACGTCTTTATTAGCGCATTAGCGTTAGCTGCAGCTCTGTCATAGCCACCTAGCGGCCTCGCGGAAGAGGAGGCCCCGTCTCTGCAGCCGCTACCTTGTGTTACCTTAGCGTTGGGCTCATTTACAGCGGACCTGGGACAACAAGCAGCTAAGCAAAAGCCCTACGCGCCAGACGGAAACTATCCACACAAATGGTAATTGCTTTTAAAACCGAAGCCTAACATTAGAACGAATATAGAATTACTGATGCCAACATTATTAATATTTTTGGCAGATGAAGTGGCATAAGGCTTTACTAGCTGTCGCGTATATTTCGAAACGGTCAAAGGCACTCTTGGTTACCCAAACATGCCGAACAGCTCCACATGCCGGCTGTACCTGAAACGGAGTGAGCATTTAAAAGCAGCTATGAAGAAACGTAGCTGGCAACCCATCATGGCTGTCCTCCTGGGATGGAGTGCGTGAGCAGCATGACACCTCGCTATAATGCTCGCTTCAGTGTCGGTGTGTAATAACAACCACAGGCCTCAGTTTCCTGTTACACACCTCAGTCAGTTAAGAAGGGGCTGTTGGAAAGCGCTCCCCTGACTGATGGTGGAGAAAATCTCGCATCCTCCAACTGCACGCTGCTGAATAAGAGTGTTGTCTTACGGTGAGCGGCGTGCATATGGCGCACAGATGGTGCCAGAAATGCTCATGAGCTCCTGCAGGAGGCCGAGACTCAGAGATCTATGTGGCTGCCTGCTTACACCGTCATGGCCGTTTGGTTTAAAAACTTGTGTGATGTTTGTTTCAAAAATACCTACAATGTTCTCTTCAGGTGTCAAAATAGCGAAAGCTAAGAAAAACGAAAAGGTTCTGGCAACATGGTGCTGTCTGTGTTTGTTTTTATGTTTTCTCTCCAGTGTAATGAGGCACCACTTCACTTACACCATAGTGTTTCCTGTCTAGCATTAGTGCAGGGGAATGACAGGAAAGTGACAGAAAGCACTGAATGCACGTTTCTCGCTGAGAGTATCTTTTTCATTACAGGGAAAAACTGATTTTCAAGCCGCCGTTCTGAGAAAGAAAAAAAAATACGAATGAATGATGATGGATGAAAGTCAGCGTGGAGGAGTCTGCTTACTCACCAGCTACTTACTATAATGTCACACATCACCGGTCACCAGGCGCTCTGATGTGGGGAGACAGAAACCAGAACCAGCACAGAAGGTCCATCTCAAAAAAGGCCACTTCTAAATTTAAAGCGGTGATCCAAAGTGGCACAAATGGCCTAGTTATTAGGCAGTTTGACCGTTTTGACAGCACATTTTGATTTCCGTTGTCATCTAGGTTTCTTTATTTAATTTCTTTCCTTCCATTTTCCTGGGGCCTGTTTCACAAAGCAGGATTTCTTGCTTAGCCAGATAACTTGCCAGATTTAAGGTAGTCTGGGCTAAATA
>JABJVO010000015.1:6466302-6481521 GCA_026770805.1 Boulengeromyrus knoepffleri | reverse complement strand
ACCCCTCACACTATGCATGTTAGATGTGGTGCTCATGGGCATGGTGGCTCGGTGGGCGGTGCAGACCCCTCACACTACTGGTTGTTCGGAGCTTGAATCCCATCCCTATCACTGGGCAAACATGGGTTGGCGCCCCATCCTGGGTCATTCTCTGCCCTGCCTTGTAACCAAAGCCTCTGGAATGGGCTCTGGACCCCCTGTGACCCTGAATAGCATGAGCGGGATGGATGGAAAAGTATGGCTCATGTGTTTTTAGGTCCTTCTCATTATCAGTTTCTTTAAATGCTTGCTAAATGACAGTAAAATACACACCTTCAGCAGCCAAATCTGCAGCCAGAAGTAGATGTGGCATTGGTAGTTTAAGGATAACTTATATGTAGAAAATTCTGACTTCAGCTTATGTCCATTTATATATTAATGTGTGTAGGTCTGTCCATAATTTTGGAACCCTGACAACTCTTGTTCTGATTTAGACACAGAGGACAGCCCTGTGCATGGAGCCAGTGCTGACCAGATGGAAACGGAGCAGGCCAATCATGAGGAGGAAGAAAGACTGATACATTCACCTCCCAGTGTTCCTCAGCAGAACGGAAACAAGATCTCCAAACTGCAAAATGGAAACCAGCTACCAGGAGGATTCACTCAGCAAGTCAATGGGGAAGACAGCTGGAACCACTTCAAAAGCTATACAGAGGTTAGCCAGATAAAGAGGCATCACCAAATCCATTCTTGCTCTGCTGATGCACAGAATATGTTTGAAAATAACCCATACAGGACCAACGGTGAAATAAAGCATGCCTATAGCGAGCCGTCATCCCAGGGACTACACCAGGAGAAAAAATGCCAGGTGGATCCCGAGGTAAATGGAAAGGCCGACAACGTAGGAATCCCTTTAAGTAAAAGCGACCTGCACTGTTTTCCTGAGTTTACAGACACAGAAGAAGTGGACTGTGATGCTTTACAGGAGCAGCAGTCGGATAAGAGAATCTGCGCCTTTGCTGAGGGGGATGTCTTTGCACATGTGAGGGGCAAACCAACAGCAGCAGCGTCTAATGGTGCTACAATGACCTCGGCCGCCATGGAGGGCCTGAACAGCAACACTCTGGAAGAAGCACTGTGTCAGTATTACCCAGACCACAGCACTCCTTCACCACCTCAAGAGAATGCAACCAAGCATCTAGCTACAGAGGATGCTCCTGAACGGGTCATGCATTCTCCATTCCTTACCTCAGGATTGCCTACATTACCCCAAATCCCTTCTTATGGTCAACGGGACGAAAACTTTGTGGAAGCAGGAAGCCGCGTGGACTACGGCAGAGCGCCGTTGATGGAATCCCAACAGCCTCAGCAACAGCTCCATCCTCCTCAGGATATCTCTGAAGGAGCGGTCCAGGAGGAGCTGGTCTCTGGAGGGGAACCACTTATGTTACACAATCAGAACACCACGGGGAGGCCGCAGAACTGTCTGCATTCCACTGACATTTATCAGGGTTCGAGTGAGGAACTCAAGGAGACGTTCCTGAGAATTACATCTCAGACGGGTGACACTGGCAGCCCAGGCTCCTTCAGCGATGAATCTGCCCTACAAATCATAGAAAATACAGGGTCAGACCCTGAGAACTGTTTACTGGCCACGAATAGCACCCTGCTCTCCCAGAAATATGAACAGCAGGTCCAGTTGGGCATCCAGCAGAAGGCAGACAGCCGTGGACAAGCTATTCATTATGGTCTACAGAACCTTGCTGGGCCAGATTTGTCAAACCAGCAAACCCCCACAAACCTGGTGGAAAATGTTCCAGATTTGAAGTGTGATCAAGGTCTTCAGACTCAATCAGTGAGAAATGCAGAAGAAATAAGGAGAGCTGAAAATGCCCTGGCTCTCAAAAGAGGAGCTGATAGGACATCCAAGTCAGGAAGGGTGAGCCGTGACCTGAGCTGGATCGATCTGAATTCCTCCCCTCCTGCACAAGCATGGAAGACCTTTGATTCCCATTTGCATCAAAGACACCTAGAAGCAGGCAGCTCTGAACCTGCAGGAGGTGCTCAAACACAAGATTTCAAGATGTCCAGCATGCAGCAACATGAAGAATACCCTCAGCTGTCCTACAAGAGAAGGCTTGATCACATCAACCAACCTCAGCATGGGCTGACGCTGACATATAATGATGTCAATGATGCAGGAATTAGTGATAATTATAAATTTGACAGAACGGCACAGCTCCCCCCGCAGTCAGAACATGCTCATGAGCCTATGGCTAAAAAACAATGCATGCAACAGCAACAACTTGTGCCAAACCAAAACAAGTCTCCGCAGCTACCAGCAGCACCAACACTAATGCAGAAAAGGGCTCAGTTTCCTCATGACATGTCGAGACCACAGGGGCCGGAGTGCTCAACCTTACAGATGTGTCTTAAAGCAGAGTCACGGGGATGTTGCTCACAGCAAGGGCTGCTTCAGACTCCACAGCAACGGGAACTCCAGAAACACGCAGCCCTTAGGATGTACCTGCTGCAGAAGCAGGAGAGACAGGAGCACCAGAAAAGCCCAGATGATTTTAAATACCGGCTAAAGGCTATCAAAACAGAGAATGACTTGGGATTGGAGTCTCTAAGCACATATCAGGCTCAGGAGCCTGGAAACCCTTCTCCTCAGATACTTGTGAAGCAGGAAGAACCACATGCAACCTGTGCATTGCACCAGGACAGCATTATCACCACCACGGAACATCACTTAAAGCAATACCAGCTAGCAGCCAACTTGCATAGAGGGTACCCCCTGGCCAAGAAGTTGCCTAACAAAGTCAAGGTGGAGACTTCGGGTCCTGTGACCGTCCTGTCAATGCATGCAAACCTCGAAGGCGTAGACACGGGACCTACAGCTGAGAAAAACAGCTTGTTGCAAGTCAATCATGAGAAGAACTCAGTGTCCAGTCTTAGCACTTTCCTCGAATCTCCCAGAAGACTGCTGGACCCTCGAGTCAAAAGCCTGCTAGACATGCCTGTGAAAACGCAATATGAGATTCCATCATGTCACTGTGTCGGTAAGGGGGTCACAAATGGACCATCAGTATTTTACATCTGTCATTCATCCATCATTGTGAAGACCTTTGGTTAGTGTAACACACAAATATACAACTTGAGTTGTTTCTTAATAAACTGCAAGAACAATTATCTATAACATTAATCAGTGTTCTTTTGGCATGAATAAATGCATATATGCAGATGTTATGCTGAATACTAGCTGTAAAGTTTAATGTCTTTGCGTTGGGCAGAACAACTCAGCGAGCGAGATGAAGGACCCTACTACACTCACTTAGGAGCAGCCCCAAATGTAGCAGCCATACGGGAGCTTATGGAGCAGAGGTATGGCTGTCTTTCACCACACGCTTCCTACTGCATCTTCGTAATGGCATATTCACACTGCTTTCATTCCTTTTTAAGGTATGGCCAGACTGGCAGTTCTATCAGGATCGAGAAGGTGGTGTACACCGGAAAGGAGGGGAAGAGCAACCAGGGATGCCCAATAGCCAAATGGGTGAGACCAAGATACCGACTAGAGAGAATCAACACTGCTTTTAGTGTATGCATGTGTATATGAAGTAAGGTCAATGGCATCTACTGGGTGCTGGGCAGGTGATCCGGCGAGGCAGTGAGGACGAGAAGCTGCTGGTGCTGGTCCGGGAACGGGCCGGACACACATGTGCGACGGCCGCCATCGTGGTGGTGATTGTCATCTGGGAGGGCGTCTCCACCAGCCTGGCCGACCAGCTCTACACAGAGCTCAGTGACACCCTGACCAAACACGGGGTCTTGACCAACCGCAGATGTGCCTTCAATGAAGAGTAAGTCATCCATCAGTATGGATATCGCTGGTGATTTTGAGAATGGGTCGGCCTGGTGTGGAAAGTGGACATAGTTTGGCTGGGGGTGCTGTGGGGAGCCTGGGTAAGGGGGGTGGGGGGCGTGGAGCTGCTGGTGCTGTGCACCATCAGTGTGGATATTGCAACTCTGAAATGGGGATGTACCTGCATGTTCTGAAAAGCATCACCATACCTCCTGTACAGCTGATATAGTGAGATACAGCTTACAGATCTCAGGCTGACACACCAACCTGACTGATAGCTGTGTATTGTTACACAGTGGAGGAGTGTAACACCCTACAGCAGTGTTTCCAACCTAGTCCTCAGGGAACCCTGCCCAGTCCACGTTTTTGGCTCCCTCCCAGCTCCCAGCCAATCGGGAACACTGGATACCTGGTACAGGTGTGCTGAGAGCTGAGAGGAAGCAAAAATGTGGACTGTCCGGGGTTCCCCGAGGACTAGGTTGGGAAACACTGCCCTACATAACCAATTGCTGGTTTGAACTCTGTGCTCAGGCCACAGGGAAGATGCATGTCTCACAAAAAAAGCATAATGTGCATCAACATGCCTATCACTCAGAATTCCAGATTCACTTATAACTAGTTATCAGTGCAATAGATTATTAAAATACACTAAAGAAGTATACGCCTGGATTATCTTGAGTATTAATTATGATAGAAAGCTGTATCTCAAAACAAGAGAAGTAATTTTGCTGTACTGTGAACATGCCAGAGAGGTGCTCACCTGCTGTCACTGTCACTGCAGTCCATGCGTGCCAAGGGCTGCGGATCTGAAATGGTCTCGTGGCAAACACATGCATGGCACTGTGCTTCACTTAGCTTTAGTCATACTCTGTTCTGAATGAAGTGCATGTTTACAACGGCACACGCCTTCAAACTGTCTGAGTACTGAGCCTTAAAGTCTGCTCCTTCCCGCTTAGGAGAACATGTGCCTGCCAGGGCTGGAACTCCGACTCGTGTGGAGCCTCCTTTTCGTTTGGCTGCTCCTGGAGCATGTACTACAACGGTTGCAAGTTTGCCAGAAGTAAAACCCCCAGAAAATTCAAGCTTCTTGTGGACGACCCCAAAGAGGTGAGACCACTGAACATTCACCACTCAGATGTGTCAGAACAGAAGACCTCACGCACAACATCCTGTACCCTCTGCGAAACATCCTGTGCTACTCAGTGATAATTCGATGTTAACTGATGTGTCTCTTTAATAGGAAGAGAAAGTAGAGGAACACCTGCAGAATCTTGCTACTTTAATAGGTCCTGTTTATAAGAAAATGGCACCGGATGCATATTCTAACCAGGTAAAGAAGACCAACCCGCATCTTATTGTCAAGTTGTACGTTTCACTTTGATTATGTCCATAACGGAACAAATCTGAACATAAATGTAAAAACCTCAGTACATTTATTACTTTTAACGGTCACAAAACGTATATTACTCTCCATATTAAGTACCGAAAACATACATATGTGCCCCTCAGTATAGCTCAGTAATCAGTACAGCTAAGTCTTGAGAGACACTGGCATACAAAAGCCGCAGCTGTAACCCTGACATGTTGTGTGTAGGTGGAGCATGAGAACCGGGCGCAGAGCTGCCGCCTAGGGCTGCAGGAGGGCCGGCCATTCTCTGGGGTCACCGTCTGCATGGACTTCTGTGCTCATGCTCACAGAGACCTTCACAACATGCAAGGCGGCAGCACAGTGGTAAGCATGGGTGGCCGGGACTGCTCCCCACGGCTGTGGGGACTGCATACTATGGCTGTCGGGACTGCTCCTCGTGGCTGTGGGGATTGCTCCCTGCAACAGTGGAGACTGCTCCCCGTGGCTGTTGGGACCACTGTCTTTGGCTGTGGGGACTGTTCCCCGTGGCTGTTGGGACTGCATGCAGTGGCTGTGGGGACTGCTGCCCGTGGCTGTTTGGACCACTCCCTGCAGCTGTCGGGACCGCTTCACGCGGCTCTTGGGACCACTCCCAGCGGCTGTGGGGACTACTCCTCATGGCTCTGTGGATTGCTCCCTGTGGCTGTTGGGACTGTTCCCCACGGCTGTTGGGACTGTTCCCTGTGGCTGTCTGGACTGTTCCCTGTGGCTCTGGGGACTGCTTTCCATACCTGTCAGAACTCTTCCGTGTGGCTGTGTCTGTGATGGTGCCGACCTTTTGTGCTATTTGCAGGTGTGCACTCTGACTCGAGAAGACAACCGGCAGATCGGGAAGATCCCTGAAGATGAGCAGCTCCACGTTCTGCCCCTGTACACGGTGTCCCCCACCGACGAGTTTGGCAGTGTGGAGGGCCAGCAGAAGAAGGTGGAATCGGGTGCCATCCAGGTGCTGAGCGTCTTCCGGCGGGAAGTGCGCAAGCTGTCTGAGCCGGCGAAGCCCTGCCGTCTGAGAAGGCTGGAGAACAGGAAGACATCAGCCAGCAAGCCCCCAAACCCTGACACCCCCAATTCCAAGGGTGAGAAAGCTCTTCAGGTGAAACTGAAGCAGGAGAATGCAGGAGATAGTGCCCCAGAATCAGGTACGGTGAGGTCAAGCACATGGCCTGCTCCACCATCATCCACATTCTGATTTGCCAACCACTCATTGCCTCAGTAGTGGAATACTTTCCCTGCTAATTTCTTCTCTGTGCTTCTCTGAAGGTCCCCGAGGCTCCTCTCACATGGCTGCCACAGCACTGGCCCATCAGCCACAATCAGTGACACAGCACCAGCAGCTCCGCCCACCCCCCCCTTACCCAGGCTCCCCACAGCACCCCCAGCCAAACTACGGCCACTTTCCGCACCAGACCGACCCATTCTCAAAATCACCAGCAAGTGGCAGCTGCTATTCATCTGCTTTGCGTGTTCCAAGTGAACCGCATCCTGCAAGTTCTTATCCAGGTGCTTTGAACAACGGGAATCTCTACCGCGGTTACCCATGCAATGGAGCGGTCCCCGTGGATGCCTTCAGTCCGTACTACTCTTCAAATGTAAAGCATCTCAGCATTTACCCATCTCAAGGGCCTCAGCTGTACTCGCCGCAGTATGCCGGCCAGCCTCCGTTTGGAGTCGGCTACCCACCTCAGCATGCAGACCCTGGTGCTCAAGTCAGCAGCTACGGCCAATGCAACACACCTTCTACAGTGCATCCAATGGGTCCTTATCCCCCATTTAGCCTTAATGGTAGGTCTGACCTTCAGTACATGGAGGCTGTATCTCAGCAGCCTTCTTCCCATCCAGACTATGGGGTCATGAATAAAAGCAGTCAATATGGTGCACCTCCCAACTCATACTTTGCTCAAGCTTTTAAGATGTTCGCCCCAGCTCAAGACTCTATCCATGTGCATGACGTCGCAGAGATGGAATTGCGTGGCATGAACGGGAAGGTTCCGGGAACAGAGAGCTCCACTGAGCAGGGCTTTGGGCTGCCCAATGGCAACATCCAAGGTGGCCTTGAAAAGCCAGAATCAGAGGAGCCCAAGTCTGCTAAAAATGAGGAAGAGTGGTCAGACAATGAGCACAACTTCCTGGATCCAAACATCGGGGGCATTGCAGTAGCTCCCAGCCACGGCTCCATCCTCATCGAATGTGCCAAGCGGGAACTACACGCCACCACCCCACTGAAGAAACCGGACCGGAACCACCCAACCCGCATCTCGCTGGTCTTCTACCAGCACAAGAACCTGAATGAGGCCAAGCACGGGCTGGCAGCGTGGGAGGCCAAAATGGCCGAGAAGGCCCGTGAGAAAGAGGAGGATGCAGAGAAGAATGGCAATGAGGCGACACCCAGCAAAGGCAAGAAGATCAAGAGGGAGCATGGCCACTTGCTGCAGTTCCTGGACCCGTCATGCCGCCACGACATCCGACCCATGACCCAGGGCTCGGTGTCCAGCACCACCAACACCTACATGTACACCGCACCATACATGGTGACTAAGGTAACAGGACCCTACAGCACCTTGGTTTAGCGTTCATATTCAGGTCTGCAACCATAAATTCAGGAGTAATTCTCTTAATTCTTTATTCTATATAAACCTCATGACCACAGATCTTACAAGCGATAGAAAGTTCAGTTCATGATATACCCTCAGAGTCTATGCAAAGGATTGTATGAATGATGAATAAAGTGTAAAAATGGCAAACTGCGCAGCCTGGTCACACAGGGACCCCAGGCTGAGCTTTTCTCGCTGGTGTTACCGTAGGGCAATATCTATTTATTTCTTGTTACTGCTGTAGTAAACTTGTGGTGCTTCTCGTCCTATGCATCAGGACACTTATTAATGGAAACAAATTTCCATTCTCGTTTTCCTTCTTTTTTACTGAATGAGTTTATTGAAACAAGCAAGAAACACAGACTTGATGAGTAAGTAAATTCATGGTGCTAAAAATAAGACATAAGTAATACAAGATTCCTTTTCAACTGCCTTCATGTTCATGTGTCACTCTTGCAGATGTTTTTAAAAAGTTTTAAAAGGTGCATTTCCAATCAACAACTCGTGCCGGGATTTGAAACATACAGTGGCCAGATTTTATAGACGGCTAAACATTTTCATAATGTTTTATTAAAAAAAAAGAATTATTCAAATAATGCTACACCTGCATCCATAGTTACAGTAAAATATTCCAGCCATTAAAGAGCCAATGGATGTTATTACTAATGAGAAATACAACTTCAACTATTAAATGGCCTGTGTTCTGGGGAGTTTGAAAACGGGTTTTTACACATATTTATTGTGGTGCTTCAATGATAAAAATAAAATAATAAATGAATAAATAAAGGTAGAAGTGAAAAGAGAAAATATTCTTATTTTTAATATTGTTTAAGATTGAGCCATTTTAAGAGCGCCGTTCTGAAGATGCACATGCACAGTGCAATGTAACACTTCCCTTTTCCTGTTCCGGGTCATTCCACTAACCGGACAACTGTAACAACATTCAGAGCAGTTCTTTTAAACAAAAACAGCCTTCTGGGATTAGCTACGACTTTTCTAATGATCAAAAATGTTCAGAGTAGATACATTAAACACTGTTAACTCTAGATATGTTCGCATAATGGTTTCAAAAGCAGCTGGCTTGCTGTGTGGTTTTTAAAGTGTATTGTACATGTATAATAAAAGATAAACGTATTTGTACAGTAAATTAAATTTCTGGCCTAAAATTGTCTGCTTTAGATTTTAGTACTGTAAAGAAAATGTTTCTTTTTTGGGTTTAGCTGATTTTCTTTCAAATGGTGCTATCGACCTTCTGTAACTATGTATAATGTGACAGTTTTTATGAGCGGTCAGGACGTGATGAATGATGTTCCTGCTTGTCATATTACCTCAGAACTCAGTTGGCAATATGAGTATAACTTAGTGGATAAAAACTCAGTTTTAGTAGGTTTATATGTCATCATATTCATCAAAAAACATTAGATTAGAATGATGCAAAATGTATCATTTACTGTTTTTCAAATTAGTCTGTTATATATATATAACTTGAACTTCAACTGTTTCTTTTATAGCAAAATCAGGGATATTTGAGTCCATTTTCTAAGGTTACATAACCTCTTGTATATTGACATTTTCACCTCCTCACGGGTTTGAATCCACTCTTTGCCTGTATATACTGTATACTATGAAACAAATTCATTCTACAAGAATATTACCTTTAGTTTGTGTGTGTGTGTAATTTTGAAGTGTAAAGACATCATTGAACGTCAAAGAACCATATGCACTGACTCGAGTAAAGGGAAACGAATGGCACTTAAGGTGAAACAAATGCCATCCGACATCAGACAAAGACCATGAAGATGAATATAATGAATGTGCATCATACGACTCTGTATGAAAAGGCAGAGCATACCCACGCATAGTTTGTTTAGTCATTATCGTATAAATTATTGTTATTGTGTTTATTGTTTTCTTTTTTTAATTTGGTTGAACCTAAGGTTGTATGTAACAAATCACTCCAATACATCATTTATACAATCATTTGTGAAAGCACTTCTTTTGTATAGAAAATAAATGGATACAACTAAACTAAATGTCGAGATATAAATGTTACAGGTACCTTGTCAAGAACCTCACTCATGCAACATGCATTTGTATTAATAAACCTGGATCTGAAAATTGTTACATTTAAAATGTTAATATAAATTTGACATATGATATCCTTTGTAGCCCCATTCAGTCAAAATGGATGAATTTACAGAGTCCTGACCCTTAAATACACCCGATGAATGTTCACTTGTAGACGGAGCAGGCTGTGATTCCTGCAGCGTTCAGTGCTGAACGAGAGATGCCTGGTGAAATGAAAGGTGTACAGATCCGAGCGTCCATAGCAGCTAGACAGGGCAGGTGCCGGCAGAGGGGGTGTCACAGCCCGGGAAGCAGCTGGATTCCTTCTGCATGGGGAGGGAATTACTTGAATGGCTTGTGGAGCTCGGCTGACACTGAAAGACCAGAGTGGCTCATGCCGGCATCACTGATGTGTGTTCTCCACGGCGTCTGGTACACACTAAAGCTACGGCTTGTAAAATGTACGGCATTGCTTGTAAATCTGAATAGCTCCCATCTTCCCTGGTGTTTGGTGTGCTTTACAAATATCCTATAAATGACGATGCTGAATACTGTAAGCATTGCAATGTACTGAATGCAGTTTCTGAAAACTGTTCATTATATCATTCCTGATATTGCTGAGATGTGGGTGTTTCTATTAAAATTTATATTTATTTAATGCATATTTGAGTTCTGGGATCATTGTTATGTGTCGTTCTTGTCATCTCATAATGGCCAGCACACACACAATCCATTTCAAATTCAACTACTTTCTAAGCCACACCTGCTCCTGGTATTTACCTGAGAACTAGTGTGGCTCATCAGAAGCCGGGTAGGATAGAAAACCTACTGGATAGTAGCTCTCCAGGACTGACAGCTCTCTACAGGTCTGTTATGGGAAGGTCACTGCTTGGAGCTCTGGCCTTAGCAGAGAAGTTATATGCATGCAAGCCCCGGAGCAAAGCCCTTAACCACCAGCTCCAGGGGAGCCACAGGCTGGCTGACCCAGCGTTCCCACCCACTAGCGTGCCCTCACTTCTTCATGTCATAGAGAGCAGGATGTGGTAAGTGAAAAGACAATTTCCCCCATGGGGATTAATGAAGAATCCCTAATATATATGGATGTATGCATTAAATAAGATAAAATTGTCATTTTATGGATATTTGTATCCATGCAATAGCTGATGTGGTAAACTATGTAAGATCGTTATTTACTTTTACATGTTATCGTGTGACAGGTGGATCATTTCCACTGAATAACTGATCCGAGTCTTCATATCATATATGAGTCCAGCCCAAGCTATTTGAGTATCAAGTATATAACTGAAAAAATGTGTGCAAACTGAGTCAAGCTGAACCAAAAGCACCGGGTAAGAAAAATGATCTTAGCATCAGTTAAACAGGTCAAACACCATCTGCCAAAATATGCAAACTGCCACATATTCATTTCAGTTAGGGAACAGGAAATGGATCTTTCAAATTTTACTTCTGCTTTATTTGATATTCATAGATTAGATTGAAATATCCTGGTCCTTTTCCAAATCTGGAATCAACTGTAGAGGTCCATGCATATATAACATTTAAAGGGGGTTGTATTATTTCTAAAAGAGGCTATTTTGGAGCTATGAAAAACATGCTTCACAGCAGCTTGTGCACAAGTCTCATTTATTGTCATTACTTTTGTTTCCGTCCTCGTATTTCTGTGTAATTATCTATTCTAGTTTAACCTGAGCTGCAGGTAATG
Organism: Boulengeromyrus knoepffleri; assembly: GCA_026770805.1. Taxonomy (NCBI): domain Eukaryota; kingdom Metazoa; phylum Chordata; class Actinopteri; order Osteoglossiformes; family Mormyridae; genus Boulengeromyrus; species Boulengeromyrus knoepffleri. The sequence goes on along the minus strand of JABJVO010000015.1, from coordinate 6,469,888 downwards.
CGAGTCTTCAGATGGTACAATTTGCGTGATTAAATCGTTCCTTTTGTGTTGAGTAACACTCCACTGACACCCATGATGAACCCGTTCACTGTCTGTAGTAAATCACTTTTATCCACGGACAGCTTGCAGCTTTCACATTGTCAAGACGCTCAGATCTCCTAGATGGTCAAATATATACAGATGATGGGGCGGTGGATTCTAGATATTACTTTGTCTCTTGGGTGGAATTGTGCTGGGAATCTGCTGCATAAAGACAGTAAATGCACTGAAGATCAGAGGATGTGTCATGTAGGAGACTGTGCTGTAATTGCTGGAAGTCTTATCAGAGGATTTGTTAAGCAGGGAGATGATCTGCACCCTTTGTCAGCAGTTAAAATGGAATTTTATTCATACATATGATCTTAGTGACCCTGCACTCAGCTGGCGGAGGGATAGATCTGTGATGTAATCCGTACGTTAGTTTACCTGGTTACTGACAGATGGACATGCTGTCCCTTGTCTGCGGATTGATGACATTGTGTCCTCCTTGATCCCCTGAGACGGGCAGTACCTCCTTCTTCCTACAGCTGTACCAATGCAGACAGCAGGCAGCTGACGACTTAGGCCACATCTGTTCTCGCTGCCGCCTGCTTTCGAGCACATTTAACATCATGTATGCTGCTGTTCAGTCATCCACCTGCAGGGGGAGACATACTCCACTGCGGAGAGGCAGGCGTACAAGCCGTGACTGCAGTCCTTCGCAGCGCTGGTGGTGGGGTGGGGGCGGGGGGGGGCACCACGACAGGAAAGGGCCCAGCAACAGCCTTTACTGATGCATCAGAGACACAGTCGGGTGCTTCATGCTTTAGCTTTGCCATTGTAGCAGAGAATGCACCTGTAGAACCGTCCTGCTGGGGGACTCCTGACGATGGGACCCGCTTCCCGTCAGAGCTTAGTGCGGCCGCCTCTGCGGGGCTCCACATCTGTTGCTGCGGGTGACTGACGATCCCTAATCACACAGTGAGTCATGTAGTGTAACCTGGGAAAGGCAGAATGGCTCCTTACGCCCCAATCCGGTGTTTTCCAGCCTCTTCTTACCCGACACTCTTTCCATAAGGTCATTACCCCAGGGCACACCATGAACACATACTACCGAGTGGCTCATACCAGTAACACGTATCACACTGCTCTTAACCGGATGGTTCAGCATCAGGTACGTTTCTGAAATGTTCATTTTCAAAGGAAAAAACACAACATAACAACAGGGAGACCATTTTACTACAAGGTAGTTTGCAAATTGTTGAACATGTGTACATGACCGGGTGCCAGGTGCAGCGCAGACATATTCTCCGCTGCATTTGATTACGTGACAAGCGCTCTTGCAGCCTTTTGGATAATTAAATTAAAAGCTGCTTATTCACAAAGCTTTTTCTTCGTCTGCGCCAATTAAAGTACGTTCATAATTGAACTTTTAATACATATGCTTATTTAATGTATTGTTTATATGTCTATGTATATCTCACAGAGATGCCTCTCAGACTGACACAAGTTACATCCGAACGATTGTAATCCTCAAGCCGTTTGCTAACTGGCAAGATGTCTGCTCGAGGTCAGTTTTGAATCTGCAGCAGTTATGACTTGTTTGCGATCTTCTCGCAATGTTTTTAAAGTTGCCTAATACACATGACCTTGCATAGAAATCCTGCCAGTTATTACATCGTTCAGACAGTAACTTGTGTGGACCAGGCAGACAAATGAGTGTTCAGGAAAGCTCTGTACATAGGCACACCTGGGCACAGGAGCACGCCACGACTGCCCTAACCCAACCCTATCTAACCCAAAAATGGAAGAACAAAGAGAAACTCAAACACAATGATGTGCCTTTAATCTTTAAGCCTTGTGATGAGTGCCCTGCAGGGGGCGCTCCAACACCACAATGCATCCATGAACATAGTTTCATCATATCCATTTCATTATATTGTAATCAGCAATCACACTGAGTACACATACATATTATCATACGGCTGTTTGCACTAGAAAGGGAGGGGGGATTTATTATTATAAGGTATGTATTTAGCTGGCATTCGCCATTAGAGTGGGTATGAGGCAGGAATGTGCTTCACACTCCTGAAGGTGGGGGTGTGAAGGGGGGGGGGGTCCTTATGGGTACCTTGCTGGCACCGGGTCTCTTCTTGGTTGGGTACAGGCGCCCAAGGAGCTGCGGCATCATCACTGGCTGTTGGCTGCTCTCTAGAGGGAGATTGCGGGAATAACAGAGAGGACGTTTTCAGCCAGGCCTGCTTTCTTGGCAAAACCCCTACGAGGTCATCTCACCACGTGGGTGATCGTTTCTGAATACAGACTGATATCTGAGCACCGTAGGTCATCCTCAGAGCTTCCTTAGGACTATGGCTGCCGCACAGCAAAGATCTAGCGTGAAGGATTCCTCTGAGGGACTCTCGTCTGTCTTCGTGTCAAAGAGAAGCTTGTATAAATACAGGGCATACGGAATTCTCTGTGAATGCTTGCGGCATTCCCTAGGCAGTTTTTAATGTCCCATTTGAGAAAATGTGAAACTGACAAACACTTCTTATAAGTCAGCTTTTAATGAGCTGAAAGAAAAACGCCTGACAGAATGTAGAAATAGAGGTTTATTTTCGGGAGATAAGACATCTTTATCTTGATAGTGGATATAACCTCACTATGTTCTGCCTCTGGGAGCAGAGAGAGATCATGGTTCTTTGGTGCTATGTCAGTTTCCTCACTCTCTGGTCCTTCACATGGAAATTCCCGGAGTGTTTAGCTCAACTGGGCACAAATGCCGTTCACGTTCACGGCCCGTCTGGCATGTCTCTGGTGTGTTGTGTGGGGGAACCTTCACCCTCGTGTCTGAAATGCAGATAATCTGGAGATGGAACATGGCCCCAGAAAAAGTGTCATCCCTGTCTGATTCCCTGTGCTACAGTATTCCATCTATTCTTCAGAATTTCATGTTTGTCTTCTCAGTCTGTTTCAGTATTCCCTGTGTTTGATGTAATGCTTGCTTTACTCCCTATCCTCCATTGCTTTCTGTCATAGTTCCACAAGATCACTCTCAGGATTCCTTCCTGTCTGTCTCCTTCCACCGCTGCCTGACTGTCTTCCTCCACTGCTGTCTGTCTCGGCCTGCTGCTGCGTGTCAGTTTCCCTGTGCTGCTGCCTACCTGTCTCCCTCCATTGCAGGCTGTCTGTCTCCACTGCTGCCTGTATCACTCTGCCTGTCTCTCTCCACTGCCAGCTGTCTGTCTCCCTCCTCCCCTGCCTGTCTGTCTTCCTCCACTGCTCTCTGTCTATCTCCCTCTACCTGTATCTCTCCACTGCAGCCTGTCTCAGCCTGCTGCTGCCTATCTGTCTCCCTCCACTGCAGACTCTCTCCCTCCACTGCTGCCTGTCTTCCTCTGCCGCTGCCTGTCTTCCTCTGCCGCTGCCTGTCTGTATCCCTCTGCCTGTCTGTTTTCCACTGCTGTCTGTCTGTCTCCTTCTACCTCTGTCTGCCTGTCTTCCTCTGCCGCTGCCTGTCTGTATCCCTCTGCCTGTCTGTTTTCCACTGCTGTCTGTCTGTCTCCTT
>JABJVO010000015.1:6439321-6451590 GCA_026770805.1 Boulengeromyrus knoepffleri | reverse complement strand
CGCCCCACACACACACACACAAATACAGACATACACTCACACAGACAAACACAGAACTGATGTGTTAAGTGTTGATCTGCTGCATCAAACACACCGTCTACCCCGGCAGACCTTGCAGTTGCATTGTGTCCCATGCGGTGCCGCTTTCCCGTGTTTCCCACCATTACAGGCACCTGTTGTTTCTCATACATCTTCTCTCACCTAATTCGCATGAGCTACTCTGATTTGACTGAGGTGTTTACAGCTTGTAACATAAAATCTCACCAGGCTAATAAATGGTCTTTCAGAGATTGAAAACATGAAGCCATCAATGGGAATATAAAGCACTGTGCTGTAATACTAAAAGAGTGTCAGTTGCAAAGTATAAAATGTAAAGTGTACAATGTAGAGCGTGAAATGTAGAGGATTGAATGTAAAGTGTGAGATGTAAAGTGTAGACCTTGTGCCATTTTAGGAGGGATTCGGTTAACCTCACAGCGGGGGGGTCCCATTAATCTAGTGAATGCACCATAACTGGAATCTCCTACATGGGAAGGCAGGTCTGTGTACGTCCGCAGGGCTCTTGTCCTTGCTGGAGTAGTACAGACACGCCCCTTTGGAAAAGCTCCTTGTTTGACCGTGAATCGATTCCAACACCTTTAATATGCACCATGCGTCTGTTGTCATTGTTTGTCCTGCCTGACAGCAGCAGACATCTGTCTCAAGGTGTTTTCTACCAAGATTTCAAAAAATTGAATGTCTTGCTTGGCAGGAGATGAGGATGACCTGGGTGGCCCAGAAGGTCCTGCCACAGCCACCTATGAAGCCAAATGTCTATCTTTACATATATGTGCATGTCTCTGCCTCACACTTACTGGACCGTTTTATTTTATGTTTTGTGTCTAGCTTACCTGGTGTGTTATGGTCCTGGATTTATTGCTTAGCATCTCCCATGACCTGAGTGACTCTCCGCCGATGCAGGAGCGACTCTCCCAGATATCTATTCCCAGTAACCCAGGACTATCTCCTCTCACAGGTGGCCAAGGCCGATGATCTCCTCAACGGGTCTCTGTCGCTACGGGGCCAGAATCGACTGCTGCTGGGGCTGGACGCGCCGCTCCTGGGGCCAATGTCAACGTGAGTACTGAGTACTGCTCCCAGGGTCTGCTGGGCTTTGGCCATTGTGAGCATGAGTACTGAGTATGGCTGCCAGTGCCCATCGGGACTGAGCCAGTGTCAGCATGAGTACTGAGTGCTGCTGCCAGGGTCTGCCAGGTCTGGGTCAGTGTCAGCCTGAGTACTGAGTACCGCTGTCAATGCACATTGGTCCTGGGCCAGTGGTAGCTTGAGTATGAGTACCACTGCATGCTGGGCTTAGGTCAGTGTCTGCATGAGTACTGAGTACTGATGCCTGCCAGCATAAACATGGATGTGCGTGCTCCTGCACACTGTCCATCTAGGCTGTGGATCTTTGTCAAGCGCCTTGCTGTGGTGAGGTCGACACTTCCTTCCCCAGCTTCACGCAATGTGCTGCTCCTTTTGGCAGCTCTGATAACCCCTCAGTTCTGTATCAACTGTCTTTCAGGGTTGATGTCACTGTCCTCTAACGATGGATGAGCATGACTCTTTATCTCGTCACATTGTTGACACGGCCGAGGGTTTGGGGACAGAGACTTCTGCCTCGCTGCCACAGACGGGCACAGTTTGTGTAAAGGAGAACCTGAACAGGAACAGAGTTGTGTTACTCCCTTGATTTTCAGTTCTTGCTGTGTTTGTCTCAGCTGCGCAGCACTGCAGGTATGCCTATGCTTCCACTGATAACTTCCTGAGTCTGGGCAGTAGCCTCAGTTCTTTGGCTTAGCACTGGTGACACTGGCGCAGGGCCCCCATCCTCTCTCACGCTGTTACGGCACACTGAGCTGTCTTCAGCACTCCCGTCTGGATCAGAAGCCTCCGTCTGGTTCCGTCATTCCAAAGAGAAAGGGAATGACGGCGGAGTGTCTCACTCGGAGCCTATATGCTCTTAAAATATTGATGACATTTTACGGGGTGGTAACGTTAGCTGGAATTTGACAGCTTTGTGAAATAACCGGCTTCTCTTCAGTCTATTTTCATGCTTCATCTCTGCATTCCTGGGACCCCCCCCCCCAAAGTGAAATACCGCCATCAGCTGGCATTATTAGCCTATGTGAACAATCTTTACGTGAACCATTTTGTCCCTGTACATGACAGTGTGTGTGTATGTGCATGTGTGAATTTTGGCTGGCTTGTATTTGTAATTCTGCCTGCAGGGCTTCAGGAAGATGTTCTTATTTCAAAGACTGCATATGGCCATCAGTGTGGCGGTTTGAGAGCCCCTGTCGGCTCCTGCTGATACTGCTGAGGGTTAAGCTCTTCTGCTCCTTCTGTCTGCGTGCTTCTGTAGATGCCGTGAATCCAGCATAGCTTCACTCCAGATGCATCACGAATCCTTAGAGACGCATCCTCCATCACTGTTGCCTGTTGGTGTTTTTTGAATCCTCGTTTTATATAACTTACATCATCGGGTCCTGAAACCTTGAGAATTGCCCCTTGGAGACTGGTGAGTGGAATAGAGTGCTGACAAGGGCGCATGGACCAAGTCTCCCTGGGGGGTGGCTCCATATACCACCTGTGGCCAGCTGCAGGTCAGTATGTCAGCAGGACCATCCTGGGACCCAGCCTCAGGGTGGGTGCTTTAGAGTTGGGGGCCCCAGGGTGGGTGTCCCGGGGTGGGTGCTCTGGGGTGGAAGACTTGGGGTAGGTGACCCAGGGTGGGCCTTGTGTATTGTCTGGTCTGCGTTTTCTGTCCCCCACAATTTCAACATCATGCTTTTTTATTCAGAAGATGTTTTATGTTCATCCCCCCACCCCCAATCCCGATGTCCCATGGTGCTCTCTCACAATGCACTGCAGCGCAGTGATGGTCGTAGCGCTGTGAGGGCTCGTATATCTGCTCTGTACGTCTGTCCCCTGCTGCTACTCAGTCTGCACACTGAAGCCCTGACTTGTCAGCTCCTCTCCAAAGCCAACGGCTGTGGTGAGCTAATCTCCAGCTGCCCTGTGCTCCCTCAGGAGACGCTTCGAAATGATGGGCAGGATTATGTTCAGTGTCTCGGCTGACTTGGTTTACCACACTCTCCTCTGTCATCAGGAAAAAGGAAGGAGTTCTTCCTCACATACATCACACTGGGACCCTCCGCCTCACAGGAAGAATCATCCCAAAAGCTTTGCTATACCAATACAGACTGCAGTGTTTAACAGTGTTGCCTGTTAACCCTAAACCTAAATCTTTATAATCACGTAAGCGTATCCACCAGACTTTATAGGTTCAGTGTGTACATGAGTGACTTCCTTTAAGGGTGCTTCGATGGATGTTAATTGCCTCATGACCATATGTAGCTGGATTCCTCTTTCTCAGACACTCTGTCACCTGACCACCCCCATTCTGCGTGTTGCTGTCTCCCAAGCAGCCCTCTGTCGGCATGGCTGTAAGCATGGGGAGTGTGTCGGACCAGACCAATGCAGGTGCCATGCAGGGTACGCTGGGAAGGCCTGCAACCAAGGTGAGCACAGCTACTCTTAACGACTGTCCTCTGAGACTGCAGAGAGGGAGCATGTCTGGACTCGCATGTCTGTCTATTGCAGTTTTACAATTTCTGAGAAGATGTGTTTTTCCCAAGCAGCACAGAGAACCAGTGCTTAGTTTAAAGCAAGTCACAGACCTGCCTGGTAAGTCAGCAAATGATATTACACTGTCACCATGACACCCCCGGTAGGACACACATATAGAACCCCCAAGCTGCTGTTCCTCTGAAACCTTCATGAATGCTGGAGTAAGTAGGTACTGACAGATATGGCCCCTGTAGGTGATCTGTACAGAGCGGAGCCGCTGTCAATGACACCCCAGAGAGCTGGGGTACAGACCCCTGCTGTCCACACCAGCGGCAAGGGGAGACGGCACCGCCCACGCATTACACTAAGCTCTCAGGCCCTATTCCTGATCTAGGACAGCTTATCTCCCTTCTGACTGACAGCGCCTGATTATTTCCACCACAAAAAGTCCTTATCGCCCAGTGTTCTGATCTTGTGCTCCAGCCTGCCCATTATTTGGAGGTGAAGGTGAAGCCTGATCCATTCAGAGATACGGGCAGGATATTGTGGGGAATATATGTGGGAAGTATATGTGGGGAGTATTTTAGGGGGAGCATATGTGGAGAGTATATTTGGGGGCAGTATATTGTGGGGAGTATACGTGGGGAGTATATTAGGGGGAGTATATTGTGTGGAGTATCTGTAGAGAGTGTATGTGGAGAGTATATTGTAGGGAGTATAATGGGGGATTATATGTGGAGAGTATATTGTGGAGAGTATATGTGGGGACACTGACTGCAACTTAAAAGCATGTGTTTCACTAGCTTTGCTCAATCTGGTTGTGTTTTGTAGCGGGAGGCAGTCTCTGTGTTTTTTAAAGAAGAACAAATTGCACCTGTCTGTGTGAAGAGTCTGCCTGACGCCTCGGAATAGTCCTGTTCATGGCAGCAGCAGCAGCTACTGTTTTCATGAAGTGGAGAGGGCAGCTAGGTCGCATGAAGGCACTGGAAGAGCCAGGAGTCCAGGGTGTTCTGCAGGTGGGATGGTGTAGCAGCCATGAGCACCTGGAATCAGACAACCAAGGGATGGGTCAAGGCCTGCTTTGAATATCCAGCCTTGAATAGTATCAGCTGCAGAAACACCAGCGACACATGTAGGGGACTCGAACCCACAAGCAGTCAAGCCTCAGGTGGTGTGTGTTGATGGTGCAGGCCTTTGGTTCCCCAGTTGACAGTCAGTTGTCTCTGCATCTGTGTTTGGTCAGTATCCCCAGACTACAGTAGCATCAGGTACAAAGGCAGGATTTATTTAACAGGGATGTGGCACTATGCACACACATCCTTCACACAGAGATCAGCTCTGCTGCTGAAACACTCAGCAATGATCTTTATGTGAAGATGGATGAGCAGATGCATCATCATCTAGACAAATGCGCTGCTCATACGAGGGAATTCAGTCTGAGGCCACAGTGAAGAAATGACAGCTACTGTAATCTGGCAGGAAGGAGCCAGGAGGCATAGATCAACTGGTGGATATGAAGCAGACAGCAGTAGGGGAGTCTGACAGAGTGAGAGGAAGTCTATTGGAATGGGGGACGGTCTGTCGGAATGGGAGATGGCCTGTCAGAATGAGGGGCAGTCTGTCAAAATGAGAGGCGATCCGTCAGAATTAAGAAAGATCTGTCGAAATGAGGGGTGGTCTGTTGGAATGAGGGTGGTTTGTTGGAAAGGGGGATGGTCTGTAGGAATGAGGGGCCATTTGTCGGAATGGGGTAGTCTGTCAGAATGTTAGCGGTACGACTGCACATAGTGACAGCTTTAATGGGCCATAGGTGCATATTCTCACAGCTTGGCAGCCATGTTGCAGTTTTCTGGGGGCGGCATGTGCCTAAATCAAGCAAAGACAGAATGATGATGTGCTGCCATTGTCAGTATCATCCCTTCCACCTGCCTCACCCCCATGTGGACCTCACAGCGGGGGCAAGGTGGGCTGGCGCACACATCCTCCTGGGTCCGAAACGGCCCCCAATTAGCTGGAGCTGAGCCCTGACCTTTGCTTCCCACCTTTCTCTGTGCCCGCAGACTTGAATGAATGCGGACTGAAACCTCGGCCCTGCAAACACCGGTGCATGAACACCGTGGGCAGCTACAAATGCTACTGTGCGGACAGATACATCATGATGTCCGACGGCACCTGTCGAAGTAAGTCATCCTGTCCCTTCCAATAAAGCCGTGTAATCGGCTGGGTCAGAGCTTGCCTGTAAATCCACATGATTGGCTAGCCCTGAGTACTCCCTTCCAGTAAAGTCTTGTGATTGGATAGCAGAGTTCATTGTACTGCAGTCGCTGAGGTTAGGGTCAGGGTTCGGCTTGAGCAGCCGGCCCCAATCTCCAACCCGCTCTACCTCTGGCTCTCCATCCAGATGCCCGGAGCTGCGCCATGGCCAACTGCCAGTACGGCTGTAAGGTGCTGAAGGGGGAGGTGCACTGCCAGTGCCCATCGCCAGGGTTACGCCTGGGCCCTGATGGCAGGACCTGCGTGGGTATGTAGAGCCTGGCCTCAACACTGCCAGACAGATGCATGGATGGATGGATGGACGGACTGATAGATAGATGGATGGATGGATGGATGGATGGATGGATAGATGGAGTATCATCATTATTATTATCCGTCTTCTTTTCTTGGTTCATTTGCTCTGTATGGATATGTGGGAAAATGCTGAATAGGATAAGCGGTTTCAGAAGTGAGACTCCATCACAGGGATATGTTCCTGATGGCCACGTCGGTGATGTTCAGATTGTGTCCTGGGTCATCTGACTCCCTGGAGGACAACCTGAGTCCCGCAGAGGCAAGGCAGAAGCCACAGGGGCACTGGGCCTGGTTGGTGATACCAGCTCAGTACCTAATGACTGGGATCGATCTAGCGGAGCAGGGCCCATGGTATAGTTACTGTGTGTGAGCCTGGCTGGACCAGAAGGTAGGATGGGCCGATAGGAACAGAGCAGACAGCAAAGATGCTGCAAGCAGCAAAACACAGAGCAGATGTACCTTATGAAGAGCTGCTGGACTATCTTTATGGATTCTTTTGGGATGATAAGTCAGACAATTTGATGAATGACCTGTAATATATTTTGTGCATTATTATTGAATGGCGCATAAGTGTTAAGTTATTTCCTTTTCTGTTTTCTTTTTGTACAGATGTGCCATTTATCAAGTATTTCATTAACAGCCTTAGGGCTGTGTTTGTGCGGGGGGTCTGCATTTATGCGGGGGGGTGGGGGGGTGGGAGTGAGGTCTTTCCATGCTTAATGTAATTGGCCCCTCTGTGTATCACAGCACTGCACCCCCTCTCTATTATTACACCCAGCCACTGTATCAGCTCCAGGGATCCCATTTATTTTCCTATAGCACAGTAGGACCATCACAGACAGACATGGGAGTAGCGTTCAGGTCTGAGAGGAAACAGGAAATAAGCAGATAGTGATGGGGGGCTGAGGGGGGTATGGGGGGGTGCCGATCCCCTGCTCACTCAGGCTTCTATTAGGGCAGCCAGTGAACACGGCCTCGCTTCCTGTAAAGACCATCACACGAGGAACACACTGGGTGCAGCAGCTTATTTGAAGGGCTAAATTAAAGCTTGCAGGGCATGCATTATTCATCGCGGGCCAGCGGGGGAGCCGCTATTTTGGCAGGCCATCAGCGCGCAGATGTGAGAGTAACGTTGGCTCCATTTCAGATGTGGATGAGTGCTCAGCGCGGCCTGCTGTCTGCCCCAAGCTGCGCCGCTGCGTCAACACCTTCGGGAGCTACCTTTGCAAGTGCCATGTCGGCTTCGAGCTGCGCTACGTCAGCGGGAAGCTCCAGTGCATCGGTAACCAGCTCTGCCATGACTGGCCGGTGCTGAATTCCAGCCGGGACCCTGGGCCAATGAGTATCACCTCTTTAGTCCCGCATAGCTCAAGCATATTACTAAGCAGAGCTGCCACTGGGGGCTTGGGGGTTGGAACTCCACCTATGCTGTTAAGGAACTAAACCTTTCCTCTGTCCCTTCCCACCCCCCAACCCTAGTGACCAGCTAACGATCAACATTAACAGCTCTCTGGAAAACCACTGAAATAGACAATCCTCATCTGCTATGTTTGATGTTAATGAAAAATTAAGAATGTCGAAATGAAGCGGCAGTCGAAAGGCAGCAAGCAGCTCCCTCCACTTTAGCTGATTTTCAGGGCTGCTAGAGCAAAAGATCACGCAACAGGCTTTCAGAAGCAACACTGGATAAGCCGGCTGAACTGGGTCTCCTGATAGGGGAGCGCTGGTGCTGAACGGCTGGTACCAGAGTGGCAATAACAGCGGGAGACTGACAAAGTGACACTAACATTAACATTGACAGTGACACTAACAGAGACAGTGACACTTACAGTAACACTGACAGAGTGACATTACTGGTGTGACACTGACAGAATGACACTAAGTGATACTGACCGAGCGACACTAACACTGACAGTAGCAGTGCACAGAGAGCATATCATGGCCTGACACATGCAGCGGATTACGCACCACAGAGAGCGTTCATCAGAGTGCCTGGGTTACCTGAGGAACCACTAAAATGACCACACCCATGTGAATGCCAGAGCATGTTTCATAGCTGACACTGCCAAGCAGGGTGACAGAGAGAAAGGTGTCAGTGTGTGACAATTTAGCTGCGTTATCCTCGGAAGCGTGCAGGCTTGTGCGTAAGAGGCTGCGTTGCTCCACCGACAACACTGATGCCACCCCTGAGGGGGTATCTGTTTACACCGGTAGCGGTGTCACACACCACGGTACATGCTGTGCTCCTCAGCTTTACTGTGTCATTACAGCTACTACAAAGGTGATCATCATGCCAACGAAAAGAACATCTGCTACCATGGCAACAGTGCTACCCGGAGGACATGTCCTGGTTCCCCTCCAGCCCTCCTCAGTCTCGACTCCCCGTCCTACAGCTCCGCCCCACACTCCTACGGGACTCTCCTCAGTGCTCAACCAGCATCTCCCAGCCCCTAAACCAGAGGCCACCACCTTAGAGAATGAGATTCAGGAAGACAATCCTCAGAAGATGCCTCAGAAGGAAGTGCTTCAGAAAAAGATCCCTCAGAATGAGATCACCCAGAAGGAGATCCTGCAGGAGGAGATTACTGAGGAGATCCCTCAGAAAGAGATCCCTCAGAAGGAGGTCACCCAGTTAGAGATCCCACAGGGGGAGGTCACTGAGAAGGAGATCCCTCAGAAAGAGATCGTTCAGAAGGAGATCCGTCAGAAGCAGAGGGGCGATGTGCACAGTAAGCACTTCCATGTTTCCTCTGTAATCAAGCGATGGATTGATGATCAATGTTAACAAATAACAGGGTTTTTACGTCCTGTTCCTGGTTTGAAGTAACTGCTAATTTCTTTCTGATTAGAGTTTGTCACTGAGGACATGAAGATATTTCCTCACAGACACATCCCTGACAATAATACATCCCCGACAATAACACATCCCTGGTTTTTAAGCTGCTTTTCAGAGGGCTTGGATTTTACCCGTTAAATGGGGGTGGATGTTACCCCGTCATGCTCCCTCTGCTGTTACCGTTACAGCAGCTCAGAAACACTCAGGCAGACAATAAAGAGAGAGGTCTGCAGATTCCTAACGTGGAGTGAATCAGATAGTCAGTCAGATTCCAACAATCAGCACAGTGCTGCTCTCACCTCCGTGGCGGACTTCCTGTGTGGAAGCAGGACAGAGTCTCCGCTCTTGACTTCGCCTTATTCTTTTTCTATCCATTTTTTCACCCTGTATAACCACATATCTCACAGTTCGCTGTGGCAATAAAGAGTGCCCACTGAACATGACGAACCTCAAGGATCATGTGACAAAAGACACCGAATTACAAAACACAACACGAGAAGCACCAAGTGGATAAACACAGGAGCGATTCTCTACTCTTAAATGGAACAGGATTTAAGTATTAACATGCTAATGAGAACTAGCATCTTAGGAATTAGCATTTTAGCAAAAAGTGATATTAATCTGTACATTTGAGTGCTTGTTTCTCTTTGTTTTTCCTTTAGTTCCACGCAATCATGGGCAGGACAGCATCGCAGATTTTGACGTTGAGCTGGGAAACACTGCAGAGGTTCTGCACGCAGACTCAGGTAAACAGGCTTTCGGCTTCGTACGGGGTCCTGTTTATGAGACGAGTGCCGCATTGGGAGGCCCTGTGGAGAGATCTGAATGAAAAAAGGGGGGGAAAAAAATCACTGTTATGCATAAGAGTCTCTCCTGTGTACTGCGGCTCCACCACAGTCTCACTGAATAATAAACGCTAGAAAGGTGAGCAGTTTTGTCAAGCTGGTTATGAAGCTACACAGCAGCCTTCAGCGCGGACGTGAGCCCTTTACTTAAAGCGTCAGACAGTGCCTCACAAGTGCTGACCAGGCATAAGATACACACACGGAACATTCTGCAGCAATGTGCTGGTACCTAATCAGATGATTTTAGACTCAACCAAATGTGCTCCAGACTTCCCCTCGCTTCTTGTGGGGCCGGTCATTAAAGATTCATGGTCTCTTGCAGGTTTTCAGTCAGGGATGTGAACTGTGCGCCTGCTGAATATCTTCTTAAAGTGACTCTTCTGGGGTCCTTGTAAATGACTGCGGGGCCTCACCGCCCTGGCAGCCCTACGTGCAGGAATGCTGCCTCACAAGCCGCTCTCATCCTGTGGCAGATCCTCTTCAAGATGCAGGACTCCTAAGCTGCAGCTTTGATAACGGCCCGTGTGACTGGATTAGAGACGGGGAAGGAGAGACACGCTGGGAAACAGCGAGAGACCCCGCAGGTACCATCAGCTTCCGGCTTCACTGCGTCATGGTTCCAGCCCAAAGTGTCCCCAGACAAGAACAGCCGTCCTACGTTCTGCTCTCAGTACGCTGTATCAGCTTAGGGGCTCATGTCAATGGCATAAGAGGGCTGTGCTGCACGGGGACAGACGCGGTTTCCAGGGCGCCGCCCTTCCCATAATGCCACAGGAAGCTGGCGGGCAGACAGCAAGCATCGCTCTTTGGTGGCTTCTTCTAATGAACAGCCAGTGCAACACGGTACTGTGTGATTAAGGCGCTTATGCAGGCAAGAGGTTGTCGGTGACCCGCCGCTGATCATACTGTCCTGCTGTTTAAGGTGGCACCTTTCTGACCATCTCAGCGACGGCGTCCAGGCGGGCTGGCCGGGAGGCTCGGCTGCTCCTCCTGCTGGCCACGCCGTGGAATGCAGGTGACTCCTGCCTCTCCTTCCGGCACAAGCTGACGGGGCATCGGGTCGGCGGGCTGCAGCTGTTCACCGGAATGGGCGAGCAGACGGGCCGGGTCCTGTGGAGCCGTACTGGGGGCCAGGGCTGGAGGAGCACACAGGTCACACTGTGGGGAGGCGGTTTTGAGAGCGTGAGTGTGGGGGCGGGGGTAATGGGCTCGGGGGCGGGGCTAATGGGCTCGGGGGTGGGGATGGAGGAGCACGCAGATCACACTGTGGGGGGCGGGGCTTAAGGGCTTGGGGGCGTGGCAGCTGGGCCACTGCAGTATCCATGGCCACTCTTCCACTCTTCATGGCTTGGTGTTCCTCACAGGTGACCCTGAAGGGCGAGCGCAGGCGCGGCCAGAGCGGGGAGATCGCCATTGACGACATCAGCCTAAGGACCGGCCCCTGCGCTGAGGATCGCCGTCCGCAGAAGCTTTAACTTCCGGGGGAGGGGGCTCTGGGGAGGCAGACAGGCTCCACCAGCCCAAAGAGCGGCGCACTGAACAGACACAGGATGGAATAAACTAGAATTTCACAAAATCGAGAAGCAGTAAGTGTGTGAAGGTTCAGCGCCCCCTAGTGTGCATGTGTCCCCAAGCATGACAGAGAAGTCACACTCCTCAAAGACGAAATGCACCATGAGAGAGTGGGAAAAGGATGCCCACAGACGTCCGTGGCTGGAACCCGCGGGACGTGCAGACGGTGGTGAAGCTCTGTGATGCTCAGTGATGTCATCATCACTGACGTCACACACATATGCTGCCTGGTACCATGACAGACCATATTTAGTCCCAAACACACCTGAACTGACGAGTTCCACAACAGGTGGGACCATCGGAGCAGATCACATGACCAAACAGCATCACAGCTGTGGATTTAACATTTAACTCTCAGTTTTTAAAAATATTTTTTTTTCTTTTAGGGACCATTGTAGAGATTCTACAAAGCAATTCCAGTACAGGATCCTCTGTTTTTATGGAAATGTATTCTAAATAAAACTGATGTATGCAGTCGTATAACTGTATGTATAACTGTCCCTGGAGACTGTAGCCGATCTACATAATTAACATATTAAAGGACCGGCTTGAACTGTCCAAGTTAATGTGTGTGTCACTGTAAGCCCCACAAAAAGCCTGTGTGTCATGGCGCCGCCCTTGTGGTGATGACATGCTGCCCACTGCGTTTCATGGCGGTGCCCTCGTGGAGGTGACATGCTGCACACTGCGTTTCATGGCGGTGCCCTCGTGGTGGTGACATGCTGCACACTGCGTTTCATGGCGGTGCCCTCGTGGAGGTGACATGCTGCCCACTGCGTTTCATGGCGGTGCCCTCGTGGAGGTGACATGCTGCACACTGCGTTTCATGGCGGTGC
>JABJVO010000015.1:6415571-6436361 GCA_026770805.1 Boulengeromyrus knoepffleri | reverse complement strand
CCATAGGCGACAGTGGCAAGGAAAAACTCCCTAGAAGGAAGAAGCCTTGGGAGGGACCAGACTCAAAGGGGGAGCCCGTCCTCTAGGGGGCGGCAGGGAGAGTCAAACTGTAGAGATGGCACCACCAGCATCCAGCCGCTGAAGGATGTAGCTCTCCATCTCACCCTCACATTCGCTTATTAATCAGCCCCTACACCCCCCGGCCCACTTCGCCCATCCCCTCCCTGACAATCGCATAAATAACTCAGTCTTACACTGGTGCAAAGCCTCCCATTAGAGCCCTGCATGTTTGAGAGGTCAGTGATACTGAGACTTCAGCAGGAGATTCAGGAACATCCAGGCTGTTAGTTAAGGCCGCCGCTCACCCCCATGTCCACAACAGAGGACAATGTCATGGAAAAGCAGCAATTTGCAGAGGCTACTGTGTTCTCAGCAGCGTCGAGACAAACCTTGTGCCTGATTCCGCCACCTGCTCCTCTGGTCCCTGCAGGCTGCAGAGCTCCCTCCTCTTCAGTGTCTTCTGAGTCTGCATTATTCCGTAATGGGGCATGCATTTCATATCAGACTTTGCAGCAGCAGTGAGAGACCCAAGAACAGCCAGTGAAGTTTGCTGACTCCAGGATTGGAAAGGTTGGGTGAAAATCAGCCTCTCAGCTTTTTCTGTGTATTCTGTGCATATCTGACAGACTGAATGAGCTTCAGGTCTTAGCAACGGTTAAGTCAAATCTTAATTCTCAACGCTGGAGCCATAGGTCTACAAAACCTTTAGGAGTTCCTGCCAATCAAGTAAATTATCAGACCTGAAAATACACTGCAAGCATCACGGGCAACTCGATGCAAATGACCAATCAATGCCTGCCATTCAAATCGACTCTGAAGGCACATTAGGTTTCACAGTGTCTCTAATCAAATCTTTACAGTTGCTCGATCAAATCACTCATAGAATTTTAATTAAACTAGACTTTCTGTTACTTTGTAACTCTGCAGCTGGCCCAGAAGAATATTTCATGTTCTAGTCCAATAGTATGTAAGCTTAATGGTGCTGTCTTTCATGTGCCAACCTTGAACAACCTCAAAATATTGTTGATGATAGCAAAGATCCAAGTGATTTCCAAGACCCCAGAACTGTCCTACATCATTACCCTGTTTTGAAGATAAATATCCAATTTTATCTGAAGAAGAATGACCAGAGAAAGTCTGCTCTTAGAAGCACCTCCCTAAAGTGTCTCATCCTTCTCTTAATGATTTTCCATGCAGCTGCCAGCTGTCGTCAGTGTCCTTCTGGTGTTTGCTGGGATCAAACAGGAAACAGCGAGGGCCTCCAATGTAGCCGGCTCCTTCCAGAGCAGGGTCAGAACTCCATGCCCAATGGCAAGGAAAGGCTGTCTGGAGCCCAGAGCATGTGCGGATAAGGGGCCACAACTTATCAGAGTGATATTGGTTGGCTTGAAGCTATCAAAGAAAATTCCAGAAGGAAGCATTCAGAGCCCCAAACTGTTAGATAAGAGGTCACCTCAAAGTCAAAGTCGTACACCTGTACAGCAGGGCACACGGCTTTGCATAGAGTTGTAGAATGCCTGTGAGTTTCCTGCTGACTTCACCTATAAAATGGGGGGAAAACACATTTCAAATGGGCATTATTGTCTCACCCCCTCCGTGTGGGAATGCCAGCTCATTGGTAGTGAGCGGAGCCACCTTGTCTACTCCCTTAATTCCCCAGTGTACCTTGCGTTCAGTGCAAGGTACTGTTGATCCGAATGCAGCTTACAGAGCATCTCCTGTTTAGCCCTGAACCTTCCTGCCTGCCCAGTTCCTGTGCCTCTCCAATCCCAATCCCCTCTGACCTTCCTGGTTTGCCTTCCTCCTATCTCATGCCCCGTTTATAGGACTGACCAATTGGCTAGCAAACCCTTCTGCTCATACAAAATCGATCAACTCACTGCGCTCATCAGACAGCAGGGAGTAGCAGCTGCAGTTCCTCTAGGCCCAATTTCCCCTGCAGTCTTCCGGGATCCGCAGCGCAATGCCCGAGCGATACACTGGGAACCCAACTATCGCCAGGCATTTTTGATGCAGTGTTCATTGACCACCCACCCCGACAGCTTCCGAGACGATAGTGACATGGTACGCGTCATGATTTCATTGCTGTCGGGAAGAGCCTGCAAATGGGCAACGGATCACACTAACAAAACCAAAGGGCCAAGAACAGGCAAGGGGACAGCACTTCCAATACACGGGGACAGCACTTCCAATACAAGGGGACAGCACTTCCAATACACGGGGACAGCACTTCCAATACACGGGGACAGCACTTCCAATACACGGGGACAGCACACAACTCAATGACTTTCGAAGGAAATGAACACAGGCAGGCATTTATATACAGAGGAACACCAGGGCAAACTAGGAACAGGTGTAAATCGTAATCAAAAAAAACAACAACAAAAGGAGCAGGACAATGAGCAACAGGTGGAAACACTAAATGAGCACAGAACTGTGGAACACTACAAACACTAAAGCTAGAAAATACTAACCAACATTCTGGGGATATAGCAGGACAATTAACAGGACCAAATAATATAAGACCAGAAGTGAACAGGAAACAGGGGAACAGGTGAAAAAAAATAATAAATATGAATAAACAGGTGAGATTGGGCCCTAGTCAGCTTCAAACCCATGACTAGAGAATTACAGGCTCGAGGAAGCACACTCAGTCCACTGAGCTATGCAGCAGTTTGAAAAAAAGACAAAACACACTAGGGATTAGACACAATGGGGCTGAAAGGCAAGAGGGGAGGACAAGATGGCCAGCGACACCTGCTGGCCAAACGGGGAGGAGACACAAAGGGCAGCGTTGGGCAGGCGCTGACCCTGATGCCGTTTCTGCCTCCGATCTGCTCTGTGGGCTCTGGCGGCTTCTGCTTCAGCTGTTAAATATTCATGCCTCCCTCACCTCAAATTACAGACATGAGGCATGAGTCCGCTGGAGGTCATCAGCTCCGCGCTCAGCTTCCTCCTGCAGTAAAACACTTACTGCCTCCCCCAGATTTCTGCTTTCATATTAACAGGAACCGGTTCTTATCTTCTCATTCTGCCCAAATGGAAATTGAGGCTCTTAATCAAACAGATCTGCTATTGAATAATATAGCATGTTTAATAAGCTGGGCTCACCTTTCATGGAATTGAGGAGCATCTCGCTGCTGCAGTGGTCCATGAACACGGAATACAGTGCATGGGAAAACTGGAAATGCACACAATCACCTCAATCCTTGTCTCGAATGTCCGAAACATGATTTGACAAAGCAGCTTTAAATAAGAAAACATTAGCGGCACACGCCCCAGATTAATGACAGCACTGAAGCAGACAGGTCAGCAAAGAGGTGTCCCTACTTTTTGAGGACAGGGAGGTTAGCACAGGAAGAGGCTTGTGAACAGAACTGCTGGGAAACTAAAGGTCTTGTGTGATAACCTGTTTTTACACCTAAATCCCACAGAGATGGGCTGTCAAGTCAAAAACAAGAAGCATGCATTTGCATATCACTGTTTATGAATTTCAGTTACGAACTTGACGTCACTGACCATCAATTTAGGAAACGCTCATTAAAGGTGGAGGTGATGCTGCTGAGGCGGTGAAATGGGTCCGCAACAGCCTGGTTAAAGGTGATCTCTTCTGCAGTTCGGACCCAACAAGCCTGGGACTCCCTCGAACATAAGGGCTCTTTTGGGCTGTGTCCTGGATAAACAGATGCTGCCCCAGCTGCAGTAACTCTACCATGATATTAATTAAAATTTGCCCACAAAGAAATCTGGAAAACCAAGGGCTGTCGCTTGCTTTTGTTGAAAGATATTACGGCCAGAAACTGAATATAAAGCTGACTTTACCGCAGTGTCATAAACCTGAACCCACGTTCGGCTCCCTGGTTTTTTACCTCCCTGGTATTCTTGTTAGATGTGTGTGGGGATATGTGGATCTATACTGAAATATTCCAGACAGCGGATTCGAGTTTTAACCTTAAGTCCAACACTGCGGTAAAGTTATCTCTATATGCAGTTTTCAGGCTGTAATATCTTTCTGTCACGCCCTGCTCATCCGATCCTCCTGTGTGCCACGCCCCCTATTTGTGCTGTTCCTAATATTCCGCGTTTTTCTTGGTGGGAGAATAAAGCCATTGACGTGAGACTTCTTAAACCTTTCCAAACTATTTAGTAAGTAAACATGCCATAATACAAAAAAAAAACTTAAAAGCTCTTTCAATATCGAGGCAATATGTTTGTAGCCATGGTCAAAGACTGTTGCACCCTCAGTACATAGAGCACTACTGTCATTTACGGCACTTAACACGTGACGTCAGACAGCTGTTCATATCTGGCAAACAATATTAAACTGAAATTCAACATTACAAATAAACAGTCACTCCTTTAAACATTTCTATAATATCATACATCACAAAGGAAACAACATCATATTCTCTTATCTATACTATGGCTCTAACATGCCCGGCCCCTAATTGTGTAGGCAGGGGGACTACATCAATTACTTATTACTTACTCATCAAATAGAGCCATCAATTAAGCAATCATTAGAGTGACATTTAAACTGTAACTGACATTACAGTCTATTTAAACTTTGCAATCATTCTAGCATACAATCCATCACACTGCTTCCTGCAATAAACATAACTTGGTCACAGGTCTTCCAAGAACACTGCCTTTCGTCTGAACTTGCACACTCCGAATATTGCCTTGGTAATCCGGCATGGTCTTGATGATACAGCCTATCATCCATGAGCTTCGGAAGCCTGAAGGATCCACAATCAAAACAATATCATTTACTGTAAAGTTTATTTTCAGCTTGGAAATCCCAATTGTTATCAGCTGTCTTTTGTTATTTCCATTAAGTCTTCTGTATTTCAGTCTGCATTTGAGTATGTTTCCCCAGTCCTGTCATTAACGTCTCCTGGTCACTTATGCTTTGTCATACTCCTGGCTGTGTTCTACCCTCATTAAACCCTGAGTTTCCCTGTATCCTGGACTCCCGTGACTCCCTTCCCGCCGTGCTCGTAGCGATTGTGACCGTTTCAACGTGTGTAACATATTTCAGTGTTTGTATGTGTGCACTTCACGTTCAAAAGTCCAGCTGTCTTGCTTAAAGTCACTGGCGGCAAATGGATTCACTGCAATTATTAATAAATATGCCTAAAAAACATTATATGCAAGTTACATGGTGTTCATTGTCCCCCATAGTTTAATGCTTAAAGCACACTTTACAGGGCATGTCTGCATCGTTCAGGTTCATCCTTATTAGTCCGTAAATGAATTCCATCTTTTGTACTTTAAACGGACAAAATGCAGTGCAGCCATGGTAATTTAAAAGTATCGCAGGTCCATCCCACCTTTGCGAAACCATCGACTTTTTTCCCCTCCTTGCCTTTTTTGGGGCTCCCTACTCTCTGCAACAGGCTGCCAGATAGCGTAAAGAGCTTCCAAAACAATGATTTGACAACGCCTCCCCAGTCTGTCAATCCTCGCTTTAATCACATGATGATTTAGCAGGAAAGGCAAGCGCGGGTTTAGACTGCACATAATTAAAAGCTGCTACTTTTCTTGCCTTTTTACTTTTTATTCTATTTTCTCTTGGATTGAGATTAAATATCTCTTTTACAAGAGAGACATGTTAAAAATACAACATATACATAAATAAATAAATGGACAGTACCTGTGATGGAACCTCTGTTCATCCTTTCTGTGAGTCTTTGGTACTGAGGACTGAACATCTCCTCCCGTGATAAATGAACATGAGCAGAATGGGGGCAGTCAGCATCTCCCCGTCCATCACTCTCATAGTCAGGTTGTCTACAGAAATGCTGAGGAAAGGTAAATATCCTTCACAAACCATGCTTTTATATATGCTACATTTAGCCAGCAGTTACATAACAGCTTTAATATGCTAATACGCAGCCTTCCCTGAGTCACTGAATAAAAATAGGGGCATTTTCTCCATTCACATTCGTAAAAATTTTGGCACACTACAGCTTTTTAGGGAGCCTGTTTTGGGCTTGTTTACAGATATGTAGAGTACTGAGTGTGAGTGTATCCTGTTCCTCACCTGTTATGCAGTTTACTCCAGGTCTGGGGGGTCATCCTGCCTGTGTTTCTGTACAGACTTTCAGACCTGCTGCAGAGGTGTCTGCCTGGCCTAGTACTCAAAGGGAACACCAGATGAGCAGCTGATGGTCAGCAGAACGGTTCCTAAGGAGGTCGGTCCACAGGCTCCATCTCTTGATGGCAGCACTGATGCAGTTTCCAGCCACTTCGGACAAGGAGATGCTTCCTGGCAGGAATCCAGCTGAGTGCCTGGAAAAAGTACAACAGGGAAGAGCAAGTAATGCAGATAAATAAAGAAACTAACCCTCGGCTATGAATCACAGAGAATCACACCACAGACGGTGAAGAATGTGCTTTATTATAGTGTGTAATTAGCAGCTGCTGGGTGGGTTAATAGCTTGCGGGTAGAAGCTATTCCAGAACCTTCTGGCTTGATGGTCGTTGGTTCTGGGCCAAAACGGCAGAGGGAAAGTGATGAACTAAGCGTGCAAACTGATAGCCTATTAGACCCAAAATGTTTCGAGGAAGAAACACAATGTGTTCGAAGAAGATGCACCACAAAACCGTATCTGAACATCTGAATACAGTCAAAAGAATAAGAATAACAATGCTGCAGCTAGGGGGCGCTCTGGGTCCTCAGTGGCTTTCTCATAGCACAGTCGTGGCCAAAAGTTTTGAGAATGAGACAAATATTGATTTTCACAAAATCTGCTGCCTCAATTTTTATGATGGCAATTTGCATATACTCCAGAATGTCATGAAGAGTGATCGAATCAGGTGAGGTCAGGTCAGAATGCAGACACACGGCCCAGTCCCACCCTCCGGAAATGGCCATCCATCTACCGCAGCCAGGTGTTACGTGGGCGTCCCCTCGGCCTGGTCCAGCCGCTTGGGTCCTCAGCAATGAGGATCCTGCGAGCCAGATCACCCTCAGGGAATCACACCACATGGCCGTAGTGCCGTAACTGACACTCCCGCCCAATGCAATGTGCCTCACTTGGGACTCCTCTAGCAACCGCTCATTTGACACAAAGTCAAACCAGCGGTATCCAAGGATTCTCCGAAGAGACACAGTACTGAAGAAGTCCAGCCTTCGTCTCAGCTCATTGAATATAGCGTCCATATCTCACAGCCATACAGCAAGACAGGGAGCAACAGGACTCCAAAGACTTGGACCTTTGTCCTCTTTCAAAGATAACAGAAGCATCATGACCCCCCATGCTGTTCCAGTCCGTCTGTTGAATTCATAGGAAGACTGACCAGAGACTTGAATGTCACTGGTGAGGTAGGTAAATCTCTCGATAAGGTCAACATTCTCCCCGCAGATACACTACTGATGGCTGTGCCAAAGAAGTCATTAAAGGCCTGGATCTTGGTCTTTATCCAGGACACCCGCAATCCCAGACACTCAGACTCTTGAGACCCCCAATCAGAGCCTCCATTGACTCTGCATCAGGTCAATAAACTTTTGCCCATGACTGTAGAGCCTCAGAGCCTTGGCCCTTAAATATGAGGTCGATGAGCTTACTGACTCCCTGGTGAGCTTTTCTGTCCGTGTGTGGTGGGTGCTGGCTGTAGGTTCATGAAGATCCCCCCCAGACCGTGTCTGTTGCTGAGAAGCAGACCACCATGGCCTCCGTCACAGTGATGGTAAAGCTTCAGAAAAGCTGACGTATCAGAGAGCCTGATTTGCACAAAAGGCCTGCTGTCCTGGAACGTTCCAAATCTCCATGGTGTATGATAAAGCTGACACACGCCAGAAACTTGTGCTGTTTTAAAGGTCTACTGTCCTGGAACATTCCAGACCTCCACTGTGATCAATACTGCTTAAATACACCAGAAACTTGCACCGTTTTAAAGGTCTGCTGTCCTGGAGAGTTTTGGAGCTCCACGGTGTACGATATATCTAACACACAGTAAAAACTTTCACCATTTTAAAGGTCTGCTGTCCTGGAACGTTCTGGAGCTCTGTGGTATTCGATACAGTGAACAAACACCAGAAACTTGCTTATAAGAACAGCACATGAATGGCTCCATCTGGTGGCAAAAATCTGTTCACACATTCCCTCTATTTTCTTGTTTTTCTAAAATGAAAGAAAACAACAGGAAGTTATTGTGATGTTATATACTAGACAGTATAATGAAATAATTTCCCTACTGAATGAATCTTGATTCAATTGAGTCTTCCCAAAGATCCAGGGTGAACGACGGTGAACTTCTCCAGGCTGAGGGAGAAGGCTGAACTCCTGGCATTCGCAAGCAACCTGTGCTTGTATTTAGGAGACAGAAGTCATTCCGACTTTGTCAGCACCTCCAACATGCTTCATCTCAATATTAAATAGCTGCGAAATCAAGCTTCATCACATTAAAAGCTGGTTAGTGTTTCACATGTGGCTTAGAAACTGTAAAGAATCGTGTTCACTGTACACAACCATTTCATCAGAAGCGCCTAAATAAACGTCAAAATGTTGTACAGCAAGTACAAGGGCCGGCGTCCTCTGTTGTTTAATACCACCATTGCTGCTGATTAAACTTCTTTGATAAGTAGCAAACGGGGGTGGAGAACATCTTCAGCTTCTCCACGCAGGAGGACAGCGCCAGCACCTTGATCACTTGCGTCGACAGCTGAAACAAAAGGCTTCTCGAAGTCAGGCACAGCCAACACAGGGGCAGAGATCAGCAACACCTTGACATTTTCAAAGGCCTTCAGACACCATTCAGACCACTGAAAAGGCAGTTTGGGCTAAGCACTATGCATGAGGAATTCCTGCAAAACCTGTGGTACTATCCCACCATACCTAGAAATCTACTCAGCTGACACCAATCAACAGGGGCAGTGAAGTTACAGTACCCACACTTTCGCGTCTAAAGGACGCACCTGTCCTCCCCCACAACTTTACCTAAGTATTTGACTCTCTTTCCCAAACTGACATTTTTCCAGATTAATGGTAAGATTGGCAGCAGACAACCAGCAAAAATGCTCTCGAATTTGGGCGACATGTTCTGGCCAAGAAACACTGTGAAGAACATCGTCCAAATAAGCCTCGCAGGCAGACATGCCCGCCAGCACCATATTATTCAACCGCTGAAAAGTTGCAAGAGCATTATGCATCCGAGCGCTATTACGCAATAATTCCAAATATTGCCTGGTGTGACAAACGCAGTGATCTCTCTTGCACGACTAAGCGGGATTTGTCAATAACCTTTCAACAGGTCGGACTTGCTGGCAAAAATGGCAGATCGTACACGGTCAATGTAATCATCTAACCTAGGTTACGGGAAGCATGCATTTACACGCTGGTAATCCACACAAACGTCCCATCTGGTTTCCCCACCAAGTTATACGCGGAGCTTCACGCACTCATGCTGGACTCAGCAATATTATTCAACAGCATATACTCACTCTTTTCAAAATTTCTCGCCTCAATGGATTAGCACAATGTGGATTTTGCTTAATTGGGGCTGCGCTACCCACATCAATATCGTACTCAATGAGAGATGTCTGCTTGGGTACATCACCAAAAACCTCTGGGAATTGGTGTGCCACTTCCATAATGTCAGCCTATTCAGAGATGGATAAGTGAGGGAGGTGATCAGCCAGAACTGAGAGCATTTGAGAATTGTTAATACGCCCTTCAGTTACTGCACGAGATGGGCTACTCTCCGTCTCATTACTCTCCTCCACTAAGACAGACATCAGCACTACTGCTCCACCAGGTGATCCAGAGGAGTCAGACTCAGGCGCAGCTGTAAGTGATGCAGAGCCTACAGAGGAGGAATCACGCTCAAAATCAGGCCTCAACATGTTAATGTGGCAAAGACGCTTCTGTTGGCGTCAGTCTGGAGCTGTACTGAGCCCGTAAGGCAGAACCAGGGATGGGCAGTAACACAAGGACTGTATCACCTACATTAAAGTGACGGTGAATAGACTTACGGTCATACCAGTTTTTCATCTTGTCCTGAGCTCTCCCCAGATTCTCACAGGCAAACTCACAAGCCCTATGCAAGCGGGAATGTCACATGAGTTAGGACACCTTTAAAATGAATATGTTATGTACTGGCATAACAGAGCCTTCTGAGAGCCCCTAGGCATCTCCAGTGGTCAGGGTCCCTAAGAAGGGGGGAGAGTGGTGCTTTTGTGTTGATTACAGGAAGCTCAACTAGGTAACAAAGAAAGACTCTTACCCCCTCCCACGTGTGGATGAATGTCTTGACCTGGTAGCTGGCTCTTCCTGGTTTTCGTCCCTGGACCTGAAGAGCGACTACTGGCAGGTCCCTCTGTCCCCTGAATCTAGACCTAAGACTGTGTTCTGCACTGGTAAGGGGTTGTGGCAGTTCAGGGTTCAGAGCTTTGGCCTATGTAATGCACCGGCTGCCTTTGAGCGTTTGATGGTACGAGTGGTGCAAGATGCCCCGCGTCATGCATGTTTCGTATTCCTGGATGACATACTGGTGCATGGGAACTGATGCTTGAGAGGATCAGGGCAGCAGGGCTGAAGCCACACCCTGACAAGTACAGGCTCCTGAGCAGGAAACTGACTTTCCTGGGGCATAGCATAGGCTGTGAGGTGGTGAGCACTGTAGAGGACAAGGCGTGTGCCATACACGAGTGACCCACACCTGTAGAGAGGGCTGAAAAAGTTTCTTAGGCTTAACTTCCTACTATAGGAAGTTTGTATGAGGGTTTTCCTGCGTTGCAGCCCCCTTTGTACAAGCTGCTACAAAAAGAAAATCACTTTGTCTGGACGGAGAATTGCCAGGTAGCTTTTCAAACTCTACAGGAACCCCTGACTAGCTCACCCATTCTGGCACCCTGACCCCGACTTGCCTTTCGTACTGGACACTGATGCGAGCGGGGAGGGGGTGGGGGAAGTCCTGTCCCAGAGGCGGCCGGATGGGGAGTGGGTGGTGGCCTTTTATAGCAAGGCACTGACCAAAGCAGAGTGGAGGTATTGTGTCACCCACAGGGAACTGTTGGTTGCAGTCTGTGCCATCAGGCATTTCAGGTATTACCTGAGTGGTCGGCACTTCACCCTGCGCTCTGACCATGCCCCCCTGCAGTGGCTGATGTCCTTCAAAGACACATCCATGGACTACTTTACCAAATGGCCGGACACTTATGCTTTGCTGGACCAGGAGGCTGAGACTGTGGCCAATGCCCTGGTTGAGGGGATGTTCTGCAGGTTTGGGGTCCCATAGTCCATCCATAGCAATCAAGGGCGGAATTTTGAGTCCCGGGTATTTTTCATCTTGTGCGCATGGTTGGGGATCACAAAGACCCGCACCACACCGCTCCACCCCCAAAGTGACGGGGTGGTGGAGCAGTTTAACTGAACCTTAGCAGACCAATTGTCCATCGCAACATCCTTCCATCAGCAGGACTGGGATGCATGCTTACCTCTGGCCCTGATGCTCCAGACCTCAACCTCCTGTACACCAGCCCTCCTAATGCTAGGCCAAGAGATCAGGCCCCCTGTGGAGTTGACCTTTGGACGGCCCCCAGACGCCGCATCTGCCCTTGCTGGACCTGAGTATGCCAGACGGCTCCAGCATCACTTAGATACAGCTCACAAATATGCCAGGGGACAACTGCTGAGTGCTGGGCTGTGGCAAAAATGGAATTACTACCTCCATGCCCAGGAGCGTCACTTCACAGCGGGGGAGCTGGTCTGGGTCTACAGCCCGACCAGGAAGCCCTAAGCCGGACACCCCTTGGGTGGGGCCATGTCTGGTCCTGGAAAGGGTGGGGGAAGTTGTGTATCGGGTGCAGCTGCCATCCTGGGGGCGCAAAATTGTGCTCTACTGTGACCGGCTGGTGCCTTACAGGGGAACAGGGCAGAAGGGGGAAGCCTCCTGTCCACTGCCACCCCGTCTCCAGCTAGGCTGAGTATGCCAGTCGGTTTGGACCAAGCAGACGGAGGTGACCAGCCTGCTCCTGCGACTCCCGGTGTTCCTCAAGGGGCCACGCCTCCTATAGGAAGTCCAAGTAGAGGGAGGAGGCCTCCTCATTCCCATAATGGGGTCTTTACAGAACATTATCTATTAATCGTCTCACAATGAACTGGTCAATGAGTTGGGCTGTTCGGGTTTACAGAATTAAATGCTCTAGATTTCATTTTTATTTTTTGGTGAGGGGTGACACCTAGGGTGACCATGTATTTACTTGGGGAGGGGGGCACGGCTTTAAATGCGCCCCTGCCCCTCTGATGCCTTCACTGTACATCTGCGTATTTCTTGCCTGCGTTACAAGGTGGGGTCAGCGATGGCTGCACCTCGCTCACTGTGAACTGGCAAACACTGCCGCTGCTTACGAGTAAATGAAATGCAGTGATTACTTTTCACCAAAAGATGGCAGTATTGAGATCCACATTTTATTTTCAATTTTTTTGCCTTTGCTCCTTGAGCCTGATGGGTGGGATAAGTGGTGTTAGGGGCGGGCACCGTCAACACAGCGAAATCTCTCCTGCTTCGGAGTTTTTACTACGACACGTATTAATAAAAGAGTATTACATAAAAAAATATTTAGGCAATATGTACAGAATCTGCAAGTTATCGAAGTTAAAAAGTAAACGAGTTTATAAAAACAAACCCCTGCGTCCCGTCTCACCATTTAAAGTCCGCAGGCGGACCGGACCTCAAGTTACTCCGGACTTAGCCAATAATGCACCTTATGGATCATAAAAACTGGTTAACGTGGTTTGAACGACAAAAATATAATGCAGAGCCACCAAACTTCGCACACACATAACCTGGCCTGTAGTAAAATGGTCTCCCTGTTGTTATGTTGTGTTTTTTCCTTTGAAAATGAACATTTCAGAAACGTACCTGATGCTGAACCATCCGGTTAAGAGCAGTGTGATACGTGTTACTGGTATGAGCCACTCGGTAGTATGTGTTCATGGTGTGCCCTGGGGTAATGACCTTATGGAAAGAGTGTCGGGTAAGAAGAGGCTGGAAAACACCGGGTTAACTGATAGATTGGGCCCGATTTACTGTACTTGTTTACTGTTATTTTCAAATGTAAAATAAAAAGATCCACAATGTCACCTATCTATGGTACTGAGTACTTTTTTCCACTGTGGTACAGTTATGTTGGAATTCTGCAGAACAGCTGTCCAGCAGCCTGCCTCCGCTAATTTTAGCCGTTGCTGTGCCCCCACTTGGCTGCTCGGAGCAGCCTGACATTCCCAGGGTCCATTTCCCACGTATCGATTCCCCTGGCTGGAATGTGAGAGAGTCCCTGCACATGTCCCGGGGCTGGGGGGTGACCGCATGTGCCTCCGAGGCAGTCAGCGACGCTCCTCCGGCTCCCGAACTGCAGCCGCGCCGATCCCTCTCAGCAAAGGTGACTAAGCTGCTTCTCTGCTCCTTTAAACGCTTTACATTCACATTCTCACACTGTGAAACTGTCAAAGGCAGGGTTGTCAATCTGGGGTGACACGCGTTCAGACTGTGACGCAAGAAATCTTACGGCGAAACTATATTATTTTTTTTTATAAACCTAATATTAGCTGCATCAACATGGGCGGCATCAACCCTACAAACTATTTACAAAGTAACAGAACCGTTACATACATGTAAATACGTGTGCAGACTGTCTCGAACTGAAAATCTCACTCCAGCCAGCTGACCGAAGCTGGCAGCCCTGGCAAACCGTCGAGGTTTGCTGCTGTAAAATAACACGCTGTTTACAGAAACGTGCTGCTCGGTACTGTGCCCATTCTGAAAACTATACTGTGTGCGTGATAATATCACTATAAGAACCACTTTGCTATTATTCAACAGCTAATCTGTGGATACGAGCTCTGGGCATATTCACTGAA
The DNA here is from genome assembly GCA_026770805.1 of Boulengeromyrus knoepffleri. Lineage (NCBI taxonomy): Eukaryota > Metazoa > Chordata > Actinopteri > Osteoglossiformes > Mormyridae > Boulengeromyrus > Boulengeromyrus knoepffleri. The sequence continues at coordinate 6,422,433 of JABJVO010000015.1, read as the reverse complement.
TTCTTCTGGGCTGTGCTGACGTTTTCCATATTCTCCTCGTAAACGTAGCGGTTTGACAATGAATTCCTCTATGCTCTGCAGTAAATACAGTCTCTTTACGATTCTCCAAAAACATTCCCTCTGTGAAACTATACTGACGCTTTTCCACTGGCATGCAGGAACCAAGCTCTACTGCTAAGAGGCACTAGTTACAGTTCGGTTCCATCATGCTGCGATTTTCCACTGCATTAGATTCGGCTCGGTCGGCGCGTTGTCGGGTTTGGAGAGGGGCAGTGATGTAAAACCGATGAGGCGCTTATTTACTGTTCACATGGGGTACATCATGATTAATATAATTTATATATCAATAATATAAGTATTATAATAATAATTATTATTTTTATTATTATATATTTTTACTGTGTGCTAATTTCCGCTTGCACGTCTGTGAGAATCACCGTCTTGTTAGCATCAGACACTAAAGGAATTAGCATTCGCTTGCGTAAATTTGCATTACAAATCCATTCTGTTCAGCTGTTCTATAGTACTTTTTCAAGTAGGAGGTTGGAAATTTTCAGCATCCCAGTTTTCGGAAATGCGTCGCCATGTACGATACTACTAATAATGTAATCACAGTCACAGTCTCACTGTCTATGTCACACAATCTTTGGGGAACTCTCTAAACATGGTCTCTGTGTCTATGTGTGACTCTCTAAACAGGGAACTCTCTAAGCACGGTCTGTGTGACTCTATGTGTAACTCTCTAAACACAATCTTGGGGGAACTCTCCTATCACATTGTCTGTGAATCTGTGGCTCTTGTGTGACTCAAGATTTCCTGTTATGTGTGAGATGACGTGTGTGCTGCTCTCCAGTGAACTTTGCTCAGTTCACCATGATAAGTGTTCCCGGTGGGGGGGGGCATTTGGAGATAATCTAATGCAGTTTCTGTTTTGAAGCCACAGGTGCCAGCGAAGGGTGTTCAGCACTGAGCTGGCTAGTACCTCTTAGCCTGGTTAGCAGTGTGTACATGGAAATCTGGTAGCTTCTTCTGTTCAGCTGATATGACGTTTGTGATTCTGTTACCATGTGGGAGTTGGGATTGAGTGTCTGACCTAGGCAGCCTCCCAGCCCCTGTGCTCAGCTGTAGGACACCCTCTGCCCGTCACGTTACTGTCCCAGATTTTTCATTTAATAAAACATGTACCAGTATTGTGGCTGCCACTGTCTACACAATGTGTGACGTGCCAGCGCAGACAGCTGGGCTCACAAAGTCGCATTAGAAACAACGCGCTGTGTGTGTGTGTTTGTGTGTAGGTCTGTGTCTGTCTATGTGTGCGTGTTTGTGTAGGTCTGTGTCTGTGCGTCTGTGTGTGTGTCTGTTTGTAGGTGTGTCTGTCTGTCTATGTGTGTGTCTGTGTGTAGGTCTGTGTCTGTCTATGTGTGCGTCTTTGTGTAGGTCTGTGTCTGTGTGTCTGTCTGTGTCTGTCTATGTGTGCGTCTGTATGTAGGTGTGTCTGCTTGTGTGTCTGTATCTGTCTGTCTGTATGTGTGTGTGCATGTGTGTATCGGAGGATGCAGTTTCACGCTGTCCTTCCCTCTCCCAGGAAGATGGAGCAGAAGACCAATGATGCTGATCAAATCATGGAGTACTTCAAGCAGCAAGTGCTGCTGCTTAAGGAGAAAGCTTGTAGGGGAATGCAGAGCTCGGACACGCTGCATGCTGCCGCTTAAGGAGAAAGCTTGCAGGGGAATGCAGAGCTCGGACACGCTGCATGCTGCTGCTTAAGGAGAAAGCTTGTAGGGGAATGAAGGATGTAGGGGAATGCAGGACAATAACAAAGGGCACCACCTGTATAGTATGGTGATGAAATGCCAGTTAGCATTTCTTATGATGATAATCAAGCATGCATGCATGCAAACACTAACATTACATGCTGAGTATATGTCTATTTTTAAGCATGCATATTTGCATACATTTCATGTTTCTGAATGAGCATCCATCCATCCACCCACCCATCCATCTTTACTATCTGCATGTGCACATGGCTGCATGCTTAGTGTCTGTTGGTTTTGTTTTGTCTTATTTATTATTGGCAGCAGATCGCAGCCTGTTTGCTTATTGTATCCCACGGAAATGTGGCTGAAGTGTTACAGGCGTCTGTGCGCGAGGAGAAGAAGCTCCTGGTGGAAAACGCCAAGCTGAAGAATGACATCGAGGACCTGAAGACGCTCCTGCTGGAGAAGCAGAAGAGCAGAGCAGGTAGGGAGGAGGCGCGCATCACTGCGAGGCTCGACGATGTCCGCCTGCCTGCCTGTGATGTGGCCGGGCGGGGTCTGCTGAGGCTGGAGGGATGTCTGAATGCCCAGCGTTCACAGGCTGACTGTTTGAGGGCTGTATGCAGAGCTCGGCTGGGTCAGTACAGCAGTGATAGCGTGTTGCGTGTCCCACCTTCTGCAGGCTTCAAAGGCCCACCCAGGAAGGCATTTGCTTCCCCTGTGGTGATGAAGGAAATCAGCTCTGATTTGTCAGTTTGGAGCAGACGCTGGTATCTAGAGAACATGGAAGAGATGATGCTGGCTTTATCAGCTCAGTGTGAGCGGCAGCAGTTTGCTGATGGGCCCCAGGCCACCAGACCCGCTGCGAGTTGCACAAACACGTGCTGTATTTGTTAAAAATAATGTTCATAAGTCAGAGGCAGTTCTGGGACTAAGACTGACCTAACATCTTACAGGGGTGAATGATTAGAGCATGTTACGCTTATACACATTTTACTGATTGAAGTTAAACCAAGATGTTTGTGGATGCCTGATCTTTGACACTGTGTCAGGCTTAAATCCTTTACATGGTTTGTTTTATTTAAACGTTGGAGCTTCTACAAAGACGTTTCTGCATTTTTATGACTCGTATTAAAAGAGTGAATGTCATTTTCTGAGGAAGGAAAATAAAACAGCAGGTCTGGTTACTGCTTTAATCTCCAGATGGTGGGATATATGCTGTATTTGTATATAAATATAAATATAGTTTATGGTTCTGTTTTACTTTATTTTTGTTTTTTGTGCTGGTGCAGCCGTTTGGCAGATCAGACCTGCCGTGTACAATTACAGTGTCATCAGCCTGTCTGACAGGCTGTGTCCAGGGGCAACTTCTTTCTCTCTGGGGGGGCCACTAAAAAAGTCTCCCTCCTCACTGCAGTGACTGTTAGTGACCAACTGGGGGCCCAAACCCCAAGGGCCCATGCACATGCACGACCTGAGCGATGACTCTCATGCCCCTTTGTGTGACTCTGCAGCTGCCCCTGTGGAGAGGACCCCCAGCCAGGGAGCCCCCAGTGTCGCCGCCGCCCCCCCCCAGAAAGATGGCGAGGGCAGGAGGAGGCGAGCTGCCAGGAGAGGTGAGGCCCCAAGAAAACGCGAAGGGGCGACGGACGGTTTCCGGTACTTTCTGTGGATGAAGCCCCTGTTCCTTTGGATGCAGGAGTGAAAGAGGAGCGCAGGGCGGGGGCCTCGGGCCTGGCGGGGCCCCTGAGCTTGGTAGGGGACATCGAGGTGGACGTGTCACGGCTGGACATCCGCGTGGGCCGTATCCTGATGGCCGGCAGGCACCCGGACGCTGACAGCCTGTATGTGGGGGAGGTGGATGTGGGCGAGGAGGCACCCCGCACTCTGGTCAGCGGCCTGGCAAAGCACGTGCCCCTGGAGGAGGTGCGGGGTCCGGTGGCCGGGCGTTAGTACAACCTGGCTCCGCACACGGCCCAGACACACGCCGCACACAGCCCAGACACACGCCGCACACAGCCCAGACACACGCCGCACACATAAGAACATAAGAAATTTACAAACGAGAGGAGGCCATTCGGCCCATCAAGTTCGTTTTGGGAGAACTTAACTAATAGCTCAGAGTTGTTAAAATCTTATCTAGCTCTGACTTAAAGGAACCCAGGGTTTTAGCTTGCGCTACACTAGCAGGAAGACTATTCCAACTACACGCTGTGTAAAGAAGTGCTTCCTCAAATTCATTTTAAAATGTTCTCCCGCTAATTTCCACTTATGGCCACACCCTGCATACGACCAATTGGCTTGCACCTGACTCATACCACCAATCGGCTCGCACCCAGCTCACACGACCAATCGGCTCGCAGCCGGCTTACGCGACCAATAGGCTCGCAGCTCATCATGATATTTGGTATTTGGCATGCTGCGTTAGTTAATGTGTGGTTATCCTGGAAATAACATAATGTACATGAAGATGTGGAGCACATGCTGTTTCTGAGAGGGATCTTGTGTTACCAAACGCTGCTTTCTGTATGGTGCGTGTGAGTCTTCACCTGTAGGGGGCTTCTGTCTTCCTCTGGTCTGCCCAGTGCCATGCTGCTCTGTGACAGAATGTCCCATGCTGTGTCTCCCATGCAGATGCAGGGCCGCATGGCAGTCCTCCTGTGTAACCTGCGACCTTCCCGGATGCGGGGTGTGCTGTCTCAGGCGATGCTGCTGTGCGCCGCTTCCCCGGAGAAGCTGGAGATTCTGGGGCCGCCCGCCGGAGCCGCCCCTGGGGACAGGGTGACCATCCCTGGCTTCTCTGGTAACCGTCCTCTGATTGGTGACATTCGCTCACCCTGAGCTGGGTTTGAATTGGAATCGGGAGCCTTAGCCAAACCCATCGCACTGAGGCAGCCACCATCAGCTGTCTCTCCAAAGCCTGTCAGCCCTCATCTCTGAGCCTTCGCCTCCTGATTGTCCCATGCAGGTGAACCGGACCGGGAACTAAACCCCAAGAAGAGGCTGTGGGAGCGGACACAGACAGAGCTGCGTGTGGATGACAGGGGTGTGGCCACCTATAGGGGGCGGGCCCTCGAGGTCCGGGGCCGAGGCGCGTGCAGGGCACAGACCATGAGCAGCTGTGCCATCAAGTAGAAGAGCAGCACCATGTGCAGTACGCAGTGTGCAGTACACAGTGTGCAGTACACATTATGGAGTGTGCAGTACATAGTGTACCTTTTACACATTGTAGCATTAACGTGTCATGTGAAGTTTGCTGTTTTTTTTTTTTTTTTACATTCATTACACCAGCAAAATCCCAACCAACCAGGACTGTTTAATCGCATAATAAACCTGCTGCCCCCTTCTGGTCTGTCTGTGAATTCACCTTCTGCAGGTTAATTGTGTGGTTATTTATATCCGTGAAAATGCGGCTGGTGAGCAGAAATGAGTCGTTCATTTAATTCAGACAACAGCATTAACACAGGAATACATCATCTCAGACACATACCCTGTTATCACCACGTGAAGTAAATTAAATGAAATTAAATCAAGAGGACATTTTTTTAATTTGTATTGTGAGACACTGAGGGCATTATCAGTTTAGTTCCAACCTTGCAGTATTCACCTGTTCACACATGGGCAGTTCTGCTCGACACTACATCTAGGATGCTCTTAGGACAGTGTCCACCTCCACGGACTAAAGGCAGTAACATCGCTCCCTAAGTGAAGTGTCTTTTAGTCACAGCACTCAGATGCTCTTTAGCCGAAGTCCTCTGTATTTGTTTTTCCTGGTGAGCAGCACCAGTTTCTCCAGCAGGGGTCGTCCCTCTGTACGCAGCCAGGCTGCTGAGTTGTCCACAAAGTGGTGTCGGTGTTCTACAGTTTCCAGCAGGGCCTGGAAGGCGCCGGAAGCCTGCATGAGGTACTCGGTGGACCCGAGATGGGCCTGGTCCACGCGGTCGCCGTGGCTGAGCGCCAGCAGGGTGTGTCCTCTCCACTCGGGGCCAAAGAGATCCTGCAGGACAAAGAGGTGTGGAGATGAGGCTGAGGGGGCTGTCATGCAGCCGTCAGCCGCAACGCGCCCCAGGTATGAGAGGGACTCCGCTTTCAGCGGCCTTGACGTCAGCTATGATATTGTAATAGAATATACCTCAGATCATCGTGTGTGGAAGGGGGAAGGGGCAGTCGTGTACACAAAGCATTATCAGCCATGAAAAAAATAAGGAAAATGTGTTTCTGTTCCAAGAGTGTCAGGCACAGTAAATCATACCGAGAACCGACTATAACACTCAGGCCCAGCTTTCTGGTGACTTTCCAGAGTTTTCTCACTCGCTGCAGGAAGCCCGCGAGAGCAGGTCCGGCTACCAAGCCGCGAAGTTGGCGCTGTCACGTCACGGTGTAAATCAGCTACACATGGCGGACTCCGCTCTGAGACGAGTTACAGGTCCTGGCCGCCAAAAATAAACATGGTTTGAGTGTCAGAGTGTGAGGCTAGAGCCCAGGAGCCAGAGGTGTTTATGAAGGAGCTGACGGCAGAGAAGACGTCAGTCATGTCCGTGCTGAGAGAGCATGTCTGCTTCAGGGTCTTAAGGTCACATGAGAAGCTCTTCAGTACGGCCTTCCTCACTCACGTCCGTAAACATCGCTCAAGCGCCACAGTACGACTGATTCACAACAAAGCTCTGCATGAATGTAGCTGTAGCTCTCCAAAATTATAAAAATTAGAATATGTAAAAATATATGTAATAAAATACTTCAAATTTTTGTTAAGAGTACTATTTTCCATACTGGTTATTTGTGTGAACTATGGTACATAAAATGGTTCCTGTTGATGGGTCGTGCACCTGACAGACTGACCCTGTTTTACTTACTCCCCTCTGGGTGTGCTCTTTGGTACTGGCTGTGTACTCACACTCCCCTCTGGGTGTGCTCTTTGGTACTAGCTGTGTACTCACACCCCCCTCTGCCTGTGATCTTTGGTACTGGCTGTGTACTCACACCCACCTCTGCCTGTGATCTTTGGTACTGGCTGTGTACTCACACCCCCCTCTGCCTGTGATCTTTGGTACTGGCTGTGTACTCACACCCCCCTCTGCCTGTGATCTTTGGTACTGGCTGTGTAC
>JABJVO010000015.1:6380791-6399651 GCA_026770805.1 Boulengeromyrus knoepffleri | reverse complement strand
ATGCAGTGTCTGCAGGTATCTCTGCGCAAATGCTTCAGGTTTAAGCTTAGCCCCAGAAATACGCAGTGTCTGCAGGTATTTCTGCGCAAATGCTTCAGGTTTAAGCTTAGCCCCAGAAATACGCAGTGTCTGCAGGTCTTTCTGCGCAAATGCTTCAGGTTTAAGCTTAGCCCCAGAAATACGCAGTGTCTGCAGGGATTTCTGCGCAGATGCTTCAGGTTTCATCTTGGCCTCAGAGCTGCAAAATATCAAGTGTGTAAGGATTTCTACATAGGTGCTGCCTGTCTCTACTTAACCTCAGAGCTGTGCAGTGTCTGCAGGGATGTCTGCGCAGTGTCTGATTAAGCAGCGGCGGACTGCCTGGTGTTAGATTCCCTACACAGATATGCTCATTTTCACCACACAGCATCAGTCACGGCGTTCCTCTCAAGCATGACCTTTGATCACTGTGTCCAGTACCCTCTGCATCTCATCACATGATTAGGATTTCATTTTCCTAGAACAGAAACTCTGCACATGGTTTGCTATTAACGTTCCAACATTTCATTGTTGCAATTAAGCTGCAATCTCTCAATTTCCACATTTCACCATTCATCTGGCCCACAGCTACAAGAGGCCAGAGTCTATGAAACAAACCACATGACAAAATCCCGCTCAACATCCAGTGTGATTTTTTTCCCCCCTTGAGTTAGTTCGTCCTCTTCCTGTGTGCTGGATTTTTATTATCATCCACGCTCTCAGATGTCAGCCTGACTGGCCGTGGACGGCTGCACTGGAAAGAAAGCCCCGGCTGGGCCTTACTGGTACCAAGCCAAGAGAGTGGGACCTGGCGTGATAGTCACGTTCATGGTAACTGCATATGTGTCACAATGCTGAAGACCATGGATGCTGTTTAAAGGCCTCGGTCCAGAATGATGGCATTTTAATTTAATACAGAGAGTGCGCAGTAAAGCTGATTAGTGCAAGTAAATTAGAGACTAGTCAGACCCCGCATCAGTCTATGTGACCTGACAGTAAAGAGGCACCGAGGCAGATCGGGCCGATATGATTTACCTTAAAGCATGTTCCGCTCTGGCTTCATGCAACCAGTATCTGTGGCCTGTGTACACGTGCAAACTGCATTTCTGCAGAGGACAGAGGCAGCTGACGCATGTCTGGATTGGTCACTCAGACCCTGCGGACTGCCTCATGTGCATTTCCTACTACTCACCGTGCCGGAAACGCGCCTCTGCTGAAATGCGCTGGTGCCCGACCATGGAGCCGCCCGGCATCACGTGTAAAGGTGACTCCCCCCGTCGCTCAGCTGCAGCTGATAAAGTCCTTCACCCGGGGCGTCTTTGCAATCTTCTTTGTTTTCATTATGGTTCAGCTGCAACCTTCCTCCCTCGTTTGTTAAGACCCCAGAGCCCAGGCCCTTCCCGTCTCCCTGAGCAGCCGCGGCAGCCAGAGCCGAGGTCTAGAGGCTCTGGTCACGTCCACAAGCTGCTTCCAGGTCCTATGCGACGCTACTCAGTTACAGCTCGACAATAATCAGAGGTAACAACAGCAATAACACAAACTGCAATCAATGTACCCGAGTTCATTTTATGCATTTATTAATAGAAATACACATTTCTTTCAAATTATAATCTATTGTTAGGTCTACAAATAATTTCCTCTTGAATAATTATTGTTGTTCTGTTCAAATAAAACAATCTTTGTGGCACATTTTTAAGCAATGCAGAAATGCAAAATTAACATTCTTGTTCTGTGAGAATCACTGAAATCACAGAACATTAATAGTAAAGAGGCTCTCTACTGTGATGATAATAATAATAATAATAGTAATAATAATAAATCAAGTCATATGAGATGAAATGTTTAATACATTTTTTAAAAACATCTTTTAAAGGAACAGAAAACTGAATATAACTATATAACATGTTTGTACTGTTTGGAAAAAAGTAATTGTTAAATATTAAAGCATATATGATCACCTTTAAGACCTAAATAATCATTTCCAATGTCTCATTAAAGAGAAAATTAAAGCTCGGTATAATTTCAAACAATTTTCAGCTCATATTTAAGCAATTATATGCAAATGCCCTCATATTCAATAATAATGTTTAACAAGGGAATCTGGGCAATTTGATTTTAAGAATAGGTAACAACCATAACTGAAGTCACTAAAATATCTGTTGAACGGTTAAAATAGTTAAAAGAATGTTTCTCTGATATCGGTTCCTGTACCTGCAATAGATGATATTTTAATGACCCAAACCATACATTTGCCTCATTATGTAAAATGAAAAGGTCCTAGTCCTTCATGTATCAATGAAATACTTAGTAACAAAAGCAATATGACTGTTTTTATAAATAATTTTTAATTACATTTGTTTCACAGTTCCTCAGCACTCCCCCCGGCCCCCCAAGCATGCTGACGCAGGCTCTTCTGAGACTCATCTCTGTTATACTCCAATGAGGAGAAGTAACACGGCTATAGAATGTACCAGAACAACCGCACAGGGGCCATGGTGCCCCCAGCTTGGCCAGATAAAGGCCCCCAGCAGGACATTAAATCATTCTAAACAGACCCTCTCATTCTGTGATTCACTGTCTGACCGATATCGATACGGCGTGTTGTCTGTGAACGCTGGAGTTGTGCGCTGCGGGAATCTGCTGGAACATGTAGCGTGGTGCCGTACGGCGCCTCCCCATGGCCATACGGTGGCTGTCCTTGCGTGGGGTTCCGGGAAATCCTAGCCGCTGCCAGTCCCTCAGCACCACACGCAGCATCCTAGCACGCAGCTCAACACGCGAGACTTAGCGCGTGAACATGTGAATGCGACAGTTTTCACGCAAGCCTGTTCCCATGGCTGCTCGGCACACGCACCGCTTAACGTGTCTGTTCTCCGAAGCTCCCCGTCGCCCGCTCTTGGCCGTCACGGCCGCTGGCAGACATGCAGCCGTGAGCGGGAGCCGGTGGCGACGTCGTTCCAGGGCGCGCAGGTGAGGTTCCTGGCGCAGTCGCAGCGCTGGAAGAGCTCGAGGCCGTGGGAGCCCTTCCTGCGCTGCCGTGTGCAGACCTCGCCCTGCCGCAGCACCGGCTTGCACATCTTGCTCCAGAAGTGGCGGGCGCAGCAGTACCCGTCTGCGCAGTCGGAGGAGCGCAGGCAGGGGTCACCCTCGTGGCCTGTGGGGCGACAGGGGGGGAGGGCGCTTAACACGAGTGCCGCAGAAATGCGGAGACGGCAGCCGGTCAGGGAGTCTGGCAGCCAGGAGTAACATGGCTGGGGAGGGAAGCAGGCCGCTAGCAGCTGAGGGGGGGCTCTCTGCTCTCCAGCTATGAGATATTCCCATCATGTGCTTCACATTACATGAAAGTAGTAATTAGCAAAGAAAACATTTAGCATAGATGTTAATCAGCAAAAGAAGTTTCCATTCTGTTTAATGCTATTCTATCTTTTCCTGCCAGAGTTTCCCCATCTGACTTAATGCTTAGAATCCAGTGTTTCAGTCCACTTACCTTCAATCACGTTCAAACACAAATGATCTAATACAGCTTAACCTCTCTAATGCACATCTTTGCTGGCCTGGGAATTTGATTGATACTCATTGGCTAATGTGCTGTTAATGTGAATGTGAGCATAATCGTGAACCACATCTACCCCAGAAGACAATAATGAACAGCATCTATACCAGAAGACAATAATGAAGTGTCTTCACCACATCCCCTTCAGAAGACAATCGTGAACAGCATCTACACTAGAAGACAATCGTGAACAGCATCTATATCACGTCTCCATCAGAGGACAATCATGAACAGCATCGACACCAGAAGGCAGTGTCTTCATATCTCCTTCAGAAGAGAATCGTGCACAGTGTCTACACCAAGTCTCCTTCAGAAGACAACAGTGAACAGCATTTACATCACACCCCCTTCAGAAGACAATCATGAACAGCATCTAGACTATGTCTGTTTCAGAGGCCAATAGTGAACAGGGACTAGACACCAGAAGGAAATTCTGAACAATATCTACATCACACCCCCTTCAGAAGACAATCATGAACAGCATCTATTCCACGTCTCCAACAGAAGACAATTGTGAGCAGCACCAACACCAGAAGACAATCATGAACAGCACCTACACCAGAAGACAATAATGAAGTGTCTTCACCACATCTCCTTCAGAAGACAATCGTGAAAAGTGTATACACCACATATCCACTGAAGAAAATAGTGAACGGTGTTTATACAACATCTCTTTCTGAGGACAATAGTGAACAGGGATTAGACACCAGAAGACAACTATGAACAGTGCCTATCACATTTCCTTCAGAAGACAATTGTGAATAGCGTTTATGCCAGTCTTTCCCAAATGACTTGTATCTTTCTTTATGCACAGAACAATTGCATGTAGTGATTCACCTTTTAATCATAGTGAAATGTTAAATGTGCCTTTAATTTTGAGTTTTGAGGTAAATGGCATCACAGTTCAAGGTCCAACTGCACGAGTCATTAAGCGACAGGTTCACTGCACGATACTATCAGCAGCGTTTCCGGCTGCTGATTCACTCCCGGTTATTTGTTGTAAGCTTGCCAGCGTCTGAAAACCAATCTCTGCTTTACGGTTTTAAATTGCACTTCATTAAATTCATCATCCCTTAGACATCCTGAAACCACAATGCTCACACACATTCATAAATCAGGAGGATTCTTTTAAACATTTTAATTTGAGTTTGTGACTGCATTGGAATCCATGCATTTTCTCTCAAAAACTGAGGCATTCTAGTGGTCATGCCAGTCACTTAAAGAAAATCTGACCAGCTCACCTTTGGCAAAGGAAATCTTCACTCTTCTGGTCTTTTTCCAGATGCTCCCTTTAGTTGAATACTTGTTATGATCTTCCGGTGCTGTTATTTGGGAAGACAGGATGCTCTCCGAGATGGCAATGCAGATATCTGCAGATCCAACCACAGATAATGTTACTACATGCAATTCAAACACGAGACACATGAACATAAATCAAGGAAGAGTCTGTAACCCTTCAAAATAGAGCTGAGAGCCCTGCAACAATCTATCTGCCGGGACCTGCAGCAGCTCGGGTGGCCGGACTCTTTGCATCTCCTGTCTTTCAGGATAAAGACCATGTCTCAGGCCTTTGACTAGAACTCTTACACTGGAAAAGAAACTGAACTGAACAAAAACTGAAAAAAAAACACAATAATACGAGATTAAGACAAGGCAGAAATGAGGAATATTGTTAGATATCAAGGAGGAGATGGTCAACTATAAGCAGGTTGATGTGATACAGACGCCGAGTGTGGATTCATGCCATCATACATCTCCTCTATAAGGTAGAGGCAGCTATGAGTCTGGCCACATGGGGGCCGAACACCTCCCTTCCAGGGATGTGGCCGGGGCTTCCCCACCAAAATCACCACAATTCAAAAGATTTATTCAACGTGCAGATGTGTCCTCTTGTGTCAACAGGCACCTAAATGCACAGATGTTGATCCACAAGGACCCACTGCGGTCCTACACTTCCTGATGGATCCCAACACATCCCCGCAGATCCCAACGTACTGTAGCTGCAGTGGCTTCCGGGGCAGCACATGCCATCGTTGTAGCAGCGTTTTCTCCTCCTGCGGCAGGCGGCACAGTGGGCGGGGCCCTGCAGGGGGGCGTGGCAGTAACTTCCCACGCCACACTCCTTATCGCTACCGCAGGGCTGCACCTGTAGAGATAGATCCACTGTCAGCATCTCAGAGGAGAGACGTCTCCACCGTAACTGCCCCCCCTAATGGAGGCAGGGACAGAACGGCTGACCCATCTGAGCATCTCATTCAGGGGGCACCATAACTGCTGCCCCTAGCATAGGCAGGGAGGCCGACTGAACTAAGCCTCTCCTCTAGGGGGCGCCCCCAGGCGGTTTGCAGGCTGTCCCCGGGCTGTTCCCTCTCCGGACACTGTCTGTCCTGGCACTCGCAAGATCACTGCTGTTTCTACTTCTTGCTCTGGCAAATGTTTCTGGTAGTTAGGGGGCATTTTGAGCAATTATGGACTTTTGTAACACCGTGACACATTGAAAGTCCCATGTGCCCAGATTTTCGACCTCAGCGATGATTTGCAGATGAATTATTGGCTTGTGCCAGTGGCTTGTTAAGTCAGACCAGTGCTAATTGAGGACACTCAAGCCAGCGTTTTTTTTTTTTTATTATCTCTCTCTTTATTTATTTTCTTGGTTATCTCCTGTTTCCTTTTCCATTTGGACACATTTAAGGAGTTAATCCGAAACTAATGTGTGGGTTTTATCTTCCACTCCCCATTTCCTTGCTCCTTGCTTAAGATTCATTCAGCCTGGCATTGCCGTGATACCATGTGACCATGTGACCGGTGACACCTGGATAATCTGCACACTTACTGTTAGCATTATTACAGTTGCACCAGTGAGTGCTGAGGGACAGCCTGTAGCCCCGAGGTTACAGGGCAAGGAACCCAAAGGTCACCGGTACAACAAAAGGAACCCAGAACAAAGACCCAAAACGGAAAAATATTCACCAACGAAAAACAGCTGAGATTTTCATACGCAGAATGGCCAGTGGGTTACGGTTAGGGTTAGGACTCTATCTGTGCTTGTGTTCAGGGTTAAAGGTTCAAATCCTGGGGGTCTGCAGAGTGATGTCACTGTTGGGCCTCTGCTCATTTAAATAAAATGATAAAATGAAATGCAAAAATAAAGATTCAAGGGCCGATGTGTGACGGCTCGGTGCATGACGTGCTTGAGTGTGACGTGCTTGAGTGTGACAGGCCGGTGTGTGACGTGCTTGAGTGTGACAGGCCGGTGTGTGACGTCCTTGAGTGTGACAGACCGGTGTGTGACGTGCTTGAGTGTGACAGGCCGGTGTGTGACGTGCTTGAGTGTGACAGGCCGGTGTGTGACGTGCTTGAGTGTGACAGGCCGATGTGTGACGTGCTTGAGTGTGCCAGACCGGTGTGTGACGTGCTTGAGTGTGACAGACCGGTGTGTGACGTGCTTGAGTGTGACAGGCCGGTGTGTGACGTGCTTAAGTGTGACAGGTGTGCCGGTGTGTGAGGATCTCGTGCAAATGAAGAGGTGCTGATTACCCACCCATGCAAGCACAGAAAGGCACCGCTAACAGTTCCCTGATAATGTACCGATTGTGCGATGCCACGTATTCATTTGCTGTGTAGATTTTCCACCTGTTTTTATTCACTCATGTGTCTGTCCAGCCCCATTATTGATTTGTGTTCCATTCAGGAACCATCTATACGTCGATCCTGTGATATTTAACAACAGGTCAGCACTATTTTCTCCTTTAATGGTCTCTGTCCATCACCATCATTAATATAACAGGTGAGACCATTTCTTCCAGCAGCAGCTTATAACACTAACAGGCTACAGGTAACTTTATATCAGTGGTCACCACTGGAAGCTTGCAGGGAGCCAATAAAACGCTGGCAGAATGCTTTTTAATTTACAGTATTTTCTGTATTTTGCATATATATGCTGACAGTGCACTGCAGAGAGGATATGAAAGGAGAATTCACTCTGAATGTTCTCTTGGTAAAGCATAACTCACACTGCAAGCAGGGCCGGAGACCCCCGATCCACAGTGATTTATGAGCTTGGATATCAGTGTGTTTATGTTATGTTTCTTAAGGGCAAACAGACCGTCTCCTTGCAGTTAAAATGGGATCCTTTTTATCAGGGATCCAGTTTGGTGATCAGCAGAGTCCGAATTTCTGTCTGTTAAACACACTGCCTTTATATTGTGCTGAACTGCTACAACAACAAAATATCAGAAAGCCTAGAAGGGTTGTTCACTATAAAAGTAGTATAGAGTCCGGCATAAGACAGTCCATCCATCCATGTAACTCCATACCCCTTATCCTGTGCAGGCAAGGGAAAAGTATCATTTATACATTTTCTATTTCATACCCTATCTCATGAAGTGAGCGTGGAAATGTGTCACTTTTCAAGCCAAGACCACAACATTAAAGTTATGTAGCATATCAATTATAAATGTTTACGTTTTATGCAGTTGGCAACCTAGTCTTACCTACAGGGATCGTCTTACGTTATAATAGTTCTAGATGATTCGATTTTTTTTGGTTTGATAAATAGTGACCACGTGTATTTAAAACATTTTAGGATAAATTATTACATTTATTTATATATACGCGAGATAGACAAACAGGCGCGAATTCCTTGCAGCGCCACTAATTAAAGTGAAGTTCAAACGTGACCAAACAAGCCCTCCGTGTGAGGCTTTGATTAGCCTGGGAGAGACCAATAATTAACAGGTAATTAACGAAAGCATATAACGAGAAAATACCTTGATGTGGACCATTAGGGGTCCGATTGCATGTAATTACTGACAAACACCAAATGCGCACAAAAGTCACATGTATCAAAAGCGTGCATTAATATAACAGGAAATGCTGTGTTCATCAAAAGCGTGCATTAAAATAACGAAATGCTGTGTTCATCGGGAGCTACTGTCCCTTTCTGGAATAAAAATCAGTTCAAGTAATTAATTGCGGACACGTTCATAAAACTGACGTGTATGTGAGACCCCCGACCACCTTTACCTGGACAGGGCTGTTCCCCTTCCTAAAGCCGGTGGCCGTGGGTCCGGCTGTGCGCTCCATCGGCACGGCTGCAGACTCCCCCGGTCTGGCTGGCCGGATGGCGTTGGCTTTGGCTCCCACCTCCACCATCCACACAAGGGCAAGAAGCAGCGGGACAAGCCAGGAACAGTGAGCCCACGCCGTGATGGGCATGGCAGGCGTCTTCGCACCGTGGAGGATCTGAGCGACTGTCTGGTTTATATCTTATTAATCGATTCAGAAATTGGGACTGAAAATGCGGTCCTGTGCTTGCAACCGGTGTATGAACAGCTCAAAGCGGCTCTTTTATAGTCCTCTAATGGGTCCGCTTCCTCCGCCCCATTCAGAGCCGACAAAGAGTGAAACCGATCCCGCAGTCCGATTCTTACAGACAGCGACATCCGAGACACTCCGGGGAAAAAAACACCCTAGGAAGCTATACACTGTATACATAACAACCACTTAAATAATACGCTTTGGATATGATGGGATGCGGAAAAGCCCTTATAAAAGCTATTGTCTTTTATTATTGTTTTGTCTTTTACACTATGCTCGAACTCAGACTGACAGCCAGTGTAATTACAATAGGACAGCAGTTATATTACAGCTGCTATATAGTATATCACTGGCAAAAGTAGACTACTGAAACAGCGCGAGAAAGCAGGGAGCCGCGCGGCGCGCTGCTCATTCTAAGCGCGCGTTCGCTGTGCACTGGCATAGAGCCCCCGGTCACCGCTGGCGCACGGCGCTGCTGGCGCATGCATTACAGCAAGATGCACTGTCGATACGTTCGTTTAGTTTGGTCTTTGAAAACGCAAGTCAAATCACTTTCCATCTTGTATGAGCAGTCACCGCTAACTGCAGGCCCAGTGGAGGGTCAGTGGCCCAGTGGTGCTGCACCCTGTCCCAGGAAACAAGGGGCACAAAGCGGGAGACACATTGGATGGGGCGTGCGCTCACACACACACACACACACACACACATATATTCAGGGTTTTTTACAGTAAATGTTCTGTAAATGGTATCAACCCCCAGTGTGAGAGACAACTGTGCATTGCTTCCCAGTGTGAGACAGGCATCTGCGCATTGCTTCCCAGTGTGAGACAGGCATCTGCGCATTGCTTCCCAGTGTGAGACAGGCATCTGCGCATTGCTTCCTCATGGTCCTCAGCCATGTGAAGTATATTCCACAGTGTTGTATGTATATTTATATATTTCCACTCTGTACATATATAGTTTTTATCCTATTGTTTTTCATTTTTCCTGTTCTATTCTTGTACTGTCCACTTTCTGCTGTGACGATGCAAATTTACCACTCGTGGGACTAATAAAGGATTATCTTATCTTATCTTATCTTATCTTATCTTACAAATAAAGTAAAAACTGGAAAAAGGAGCAAGGATGTTTTCTGGTGCTGAGAACTTTCGGTTCACTTTAACAGCCGCTGTGACAGTGAGCCCTCCTGATACATGCCTGATAAAATAACTTAATAAACAATCAGATTTCCTGAGCCAACTGTGGGGAAACCCAAGCAGACATGCGATTTGAGCAAACATCTGACACAGAGATTCTGGCTGTGCTGGTTTTGACTGTGAAGTTAAATGATCCTGAAAGGGCTGGCCGTGCTCACAGTGGGGCAGAGGGTGTGCGGCGGCACTCGCTCAAACTCAGTTTATTTTAAATTACGCTCCAATTGGCTGGGTACCTCACAGGGTGTGACAGAGATACATCTTGCATAGGCCACTGCCGTGTCATGGGCCAGGCTCACATACAACAGGACATCTGGCCTTTTAAGAATGAAAGTAGCTCCAAAGAACCAAAATGCACTACATTCCCAAATCAAAATAAAACGCATTTCCTCTGCATGCGGAGCTTTATCAGTCTCGCTGGCCACAACCCTTCTCTGTGCTGAGCTACTAAAAGCACAAGCTCATTAATTAATTCCGGCAATGTAAAGCAGCTGAGCGTCTCTGCGGCCCCTCAATTCGCAGGTAGGTTCCGCGTGAGCCTCTCTGCGGCTGCAGCTGTGTTCCGTTTGGATCTGTGCACAGGTGTGAGCTGTCAGCGCTCCTGCGAGTGCCGTGGCTGAGGGGGAACTCCGGCTCTCCGTTACATGACTGGTAAGTCCTTCAGCTCTGAGGTAACTGGTGGCATGGAGTTAGAGAAGCTGAAAGCAGCATAAGGGCTTCGTTTGCAGAACGTTTCTACCTCCTAGGCAAATAAAAAGCCGTCGTGCTGTTTTAACTGGAGCCTCTAAAGTTTTTCCCCAAATTACTTTATTTATTTAGCCTTTATACTTAGTCACAGAAACGCTTGAATTATAAACAAACAAAGAAAACAACATTATTGTTCACACACAAAGATATAAAAAGATCTCTAGAATATGATCAAGCTCTCCAAACACATTCTTGTCCAGAGGAGCGCCTTTATTTCCCTTAATCTCTTAAATATCCCTTAATCCCACAAACACGAAGAACACAGGACTACAAGACAAGCTACATAAGGCTGCATGAGGAGTAGGAGTACTCACAACACAGGAATGCAAGGCAGACTACACAAGGCTGCGTGAAGAGTTGGAGTACTCACAACACAGGAATGCAAGGCAGACTACACAAGGCTGCGTGAAGAGTTGGAGTACTCACAACGGAGGACTACATGGCAGGCTACTTTAGCGCAGCTAAAGCAGACCTGGCACTGATACACATCTATGAAAATAAGGCACCAGTCTTTGTAGACTGCTTTAGTGCAGCTGAAATGACTAAATGCGTAGTTTTGCTTTTGAGCATTTCTCAAATGTTGATTAACTTTTTGTAAAACAACAAGTGTAATCTCCACACCATGATGTCACTACTTCACAGCAGAACATCATTTCTCACTGCTTCACACACATTTCCAAATTTTAGTCTTGCTCAATTGCTTTGGCACATTTTATGAAACATACTTAACATGTGCAAGACTATAAGATCATTTCTCAAAACAGTTTGTGCATTTAATGCAACACTATGGTTTAGCTGCAAGTCTGTGACTCAAAGGCAAATAACTCCACCATTTACAGTATGTAAAGTTCACTGGTCAGAGAAAGCACTCGCATGCACATGTAACTTCTTCAGACACAGTACACTAGCAAACAAAAAAGTCACACAGCACTGTATAACACAAAAACAACAACATGGCAATGGAAGAACAACAAAATGACAATCTTGTACTGTGAGAACCAAAAACACTGCAATGCTGTATCACTCACATGTGCATGCGAGCACTTTCTCTTGCCAGTGAACTTTACATACTGTAATGTAGAGCCTTGCAGTGTTGAAACTGGTGTCTTTGAATAAGTATCAGTTTGCTAATGAAAAATGATCAGTCAGTGTCAATGAGAAAGTGGGAACCGACTGTCATTCAGAATCGTGGAGCTCAGGAGCAGACTGACACTGACATACTGACAATGTATCTAAGCAATTTGGCTCTCATGATGAAAAATATGCTGATTGTACTAATTCACTGGTGGAATTATTTGCTTTTGAGACGTGAGTTAATTGTTTCGGGTTACAGGTTTTGCTGCTAAACCATAGTGTTGTACTATTTGCATGAACTGATTTGAGAAATGCTCTCACAGTCTTGAGAATGTAAAAAATTTTTCATGGAATGTGCCAAAGCAATAAAAAAAAAATTGAGCATGGTTTAAAACACATAGCAAACATAAAAATGATCGGCATGTATTTCTGCCTGTGGACATCAAAGGTTTGAGAGTAAAAATTGCCTGCTTGCTTGTACAAGCGTAAGACTTAATATCGAATATACAGCTAACTTTACCGCAATCATGGGATTCATATGGACAAGCCGTTTCGAGAGTTTGGGAAAGCCCATTTGTCACTTTAGGTAATATATTGACTTCTTATCTTTGGTCAAAACACTTTGTAAGATCCGTGGTCCTGAAACACTACCTGCTCTGAAACAGGTTTGCCCTGCATGAGTTAACGTGGTGATGTGTCCCGCTAATAAGAGAACTGGCGTTTTGATATCGAGAAGCCAGAGCTACTGCTACGCGTAATTAGCCTCCAAGTTATCCGGCTAAGCAAAGAACCCGCTTTCATAATACTGGCCCCAGCTGTCATACCAGAACGTCCAACACAAATTCAACAATGATGGCCCCTCCCTTTTTGCCTTGGAAAATAGGATGAATAAAAATGTAGGTGAGGCTGCAGCTAGGTGGAGCTCTCCATGAAAACAGGAACGCAGGACTCTGCTTATAGAAACGAGGTGGCCCTTCCCCAGGCTTTGGCTGGTGTTACCAATGTCGCTTCAGCAACGGGCTGATTTCTCCATCAGACGTTTGCAGGAAAAGCATTTGAAGGGTTTGATTTGCTGGTGGTCTTTGTTCTGTTTTGGACAAACACAATTGAAAATGACCAATTTCTTATAGAAAAACTCTTTTAAACGACTACAACAGCAGCAGACTTCTAGAATCTTCTAGTCAGGCTCATAGCCCCAATCAACATTTCTATAGGTCGTATACTTTGTACCCATAATCCTTCCGTAAGTGACCCATGATTTGCTCACTGTCTCCCTCTTATGGCCAAGGCTGGGGCTGCCAGCCTCATACTGCGATTTCTCCTGTTTTTCACGTTTGCTTTGTCAACATTAGCTGCATATCTGATTCATTTAGTTAAAAACTTTATTTAAAAAAGCATTAATTGATGATTGTCTGCATTCTTGTTTTTATCCAGTCTATGAAACAATATAATGACCATTAAGGCAAAAATGCCTTTTAAGTGGCAGGCGAGCAGGCAGTTCGGGCATCTTTGATGACTCTCTCCACGACACTGCTGCCTTTAAATGATGGCTGCAGATGTTTGCTCTGACATGGTGAGTCTGCTCTGTATTCACAGCTCAGAGCAACTTAAAGTTTGGCCCATCAAAGGCAGGATGCTGTTTCCAATTTAACAAGAAAGAGTGACAAACCGTGGCCAATTTGTACGTGCTTACTAAGACAATCAGCTATTAGAGCACAAAAGAGGACTCACTAAATTGCTTTGATGACCATCGACATCATGATCATCAGACTACAATCATTTGTGTTTTCACTTCACTTGCAGAAAAAAACTCCACAAATATTATATATGTTTAGCAATTAGTTACAGATAACATTCCAGGTAAAAATATTTATTTTCTAGAAGACATGTTAATATTTTTAAAATGTATTATTATTATTATTTTAAGGTCAATGTGATATATGTCAGTTAGCGTGACTGAGTGTCTCTGGGCTGCCGGAGGAAACCTACACAGCATGGAGAGAGCATGCAAACTGCACACACACAGAGCTGGGGAGGGATTCAGTCACATAAACATGGGGAGAACATGCAAGCTGCACACGCACAGTGTCACGTCGTAGAGGTTAGGGAGTGGGGAAGCAGGCACAGGAGTCGGGAATGTCGTGTGAACACTGGATTTAATTGGGATAAGCAGACTCGGAAACATGAAACGACGTTACTGACGTTAAGGACTGGACTAGGAAAAACAGATTCTGACACAGACTTAAATACACTACAGTAATCACAGGACTTGAAACAGCTGGGAAGACAGGGATTCCACACAAGGTAGAGAGGTGGGCGTGGCACACGGAAAGGTCAGGACAATCGGGGCATGACACACAGAGATGGGGGGGGATTCACAGTCACATAAACACGGGGAGAACATGCAAACTGCACACACACACAGATGGGGGGGGATTCACAGTCACATAAACACGGGGAGAACATGCAAACTGCACACACACAGAGCTGGGGAAAAAAACTGTAAAACGGCAGTCTGTGAAGCACACATTTGCAAAATATTTCCATGAATTGGAAATCAATCAATGATCATACAAATATTCACTCACCCTGAGTCACCTTGAGATGAGTGGGGGGCAGTTACTTGAGGGAAAAGCAGTTACGCAGGGGAGCAGTTACCAGGGTGCCAGTTACCTAACAGGGGGTCAATTTTCCAGGTGGGCATTTATCTGGGGGCAGTTATCCTGGGGGGGGTGGTTAGTTTCCCAGGGGGCCAGTTACTCTGGGAGGGGGGCAGATACAGGGTTCAAGTTACGTGGGAAGGGGGCAGTTATCCAGGGGCAGTTATCCTGGGAGGGGGCAGTTACCTGGCTGCCAGTTAACTGGGAGGGGGCAGTTTTCCAGGGGGGCAGTTACCGGGGTGCCAGTTACCTGGGAAGAGGAGCAGTTACCTGGGGGCAGTTACCTTGGGAGGGGGGCAGTTTCCTGGGGGCAGTTACTCTGGGAGGGGTGCAGTTACCTAGTGGCAGTTACCAAAACAGTGATTTGAATTATTTTCACAAATATTATTGCTACATGCACATGTTATATGTTCGTGTTGTGCTAAATAGAGAAAATATGTACCTAAGAAATAAACATCTGTTGTGTTTTATTGAATTTTTGAGCAATTGTTTCTTTTTAACTTTGAGACATCGGAAATTGTCATTTAAATAGAGATTTGCAAGGCTTTGCATAAAAGACCTATATCATATGCTATGTAAAGCGATACTGTCTTAAAGTGCCCAGCTGCGGTATCAACGCCAAAGCGCTGTCACCTGACCCTCCCCCCTTCTGGAAGGGTCTCGGGGTCCTGTCCAGCAGCATGTGTTTCCTGTTGCGCCCTGTGATCCCTGCCGCCAAAGATCTGAGGAGCAGAGAGCGAGCATATGGACCCTGCACAGGACTGAAAGCAGAAGGTGTGTGCTAAGAGCGGATCAGAGGCCTCTGCACGTGGGCATCTCTGATGGACAGGGCCGTGTTCAGCTCGCTCAGGGGGACCGCTCCTTAACATGTTTCACCTGGTTGCTAAACCACAACCACATCTCCTGCATCGCTGTGGCTGGATGGTCTTTATAGCAAAGCCACTGTGACTGATCTGCTGTGGAGGCTTTGAGGTGTGAAAGCGGACAGGCTGTAAACACTCCCCTCTACGTCCACAGCAGGGACAGCATGCTGTTACCATTCCAGGGATCACGTGATGCTCTGCCTTAGAGCTGCTCAGACACAGTGAAACTTTCTGCAGGAAACCTCAGAGTCTGAAAGTACGTCAGCTGAGCTTCAGCATAAACATCAGGACAGTTTGGGATCTCAAGTTCAGATGGCGTAACCTGTATCACACAAGAAGATACTGACACTCTTCCCTCAGGAGATACTGACACTCCCCCATGAGGAGATACTGAAACACCCGCATGAGGAGATACTGACATTCCCCCATGAGGAGATACTGAAACACCCGCATGAGGAGATACTGACACTCCCCCATGAAGAGATACTGACACTCCCCCATGAAGAGATACTGACATTCCCCCATGAGGAGATACTGACACTCCCCCATGAGGAGATACTGACATTCCCCCATGAGGAGATACTGAAACTGTCACGATGCAGGGCGGAAGCAGGCGAATGAAGCTGTGAATAGGGTAACACAGGGTTTAATTCACAAAAAGCAGGCAACACCACATTGACACTTCACGCAACAATACAATGACCGGACTGGGGAAACAAACGGAAACGCGGACTAAATACAATGGACTAATTGACAACGATCAGGAACAGCTGGTAAACACGGGGAATCCACATGGGGTTGACGAGGGGGCGTGGCACACGAGAGGAGCGGACGATCGGGGCATGACAGAAACACCCCCATGAAGAGATACTGACATTCCCCCATGAAGAGATACTGACATTCCCCCTGAGAAGATACTGACACACCCCCATCAGGAGTTACTGACACCCCCATGAGGAGAGTATATGTATATTTTGGTATGTAATCCAAGCGTTATATTCCCTGCAACTAAGCCTTGGCAATGCTATCTCTCAAGGCAGTGCTAAAACCCCTGAGGAAGTTTCTGAAAGTGTCTTCCTGTAGGCTACAGAAGGCTTTGTGTTGTTTGTTTACACATGTGGTGTGTGTACTCATGTCCAGGGGCTGTACTCTGATCTGTGCTTGGTCATCTTCAAGAATGAAATGCTCACATACTTTCTTGATGTAACTTCGTTTCAGGGTCTCTGATCCTACAAACGGCTACATGTCTTATGATCCATCTCATTAAACAGAGACGTATCGGTTGTTATCGAACCCATTTCCAAAGGCCTCTCGTAATGAGTCACTTGTCAGAGCAGTGCCCTCCCCTCCAGTGCACCAGCGGCCTCACCGACACACCCTTGGCTAATTGTCATTAGCACACAGCCCATGTAAAAGGCCTTCAATGGTGCTTTGTTTTTGCAGCTTTTGGCCCCTGTAGTGCATCTCCGGCCCCCAAGGGGGGGGGGGAGGGGCATGACGTGTTCAGCAGCAAATCAGAGCAGGTTCCTGTTCCTGGGCGACGGTCTTGGAGCTGGGTCCAGGAGCCCGGTGACTCACACTTGTGCTGGAATCCCGTTTACACCACAGAGCCAGGATCTGTAAATGAACAATCCTCTCCATTCACTTCTCAAGTTTTATTTTGTTTTGCTTTCCCCTTTGTTTGGGGACGTTGGGATGAAAGCAGAGGGAAAGAGATCTGGCTTGATTTCATGCCTTTCGTTTACATATCCGGGCTACTTAGTAATTTAAAAGTCATTGCACAATACGAGCTGAACGCAGAATGTACGCTGAGGCTCAGCACAAAGCAGCCGTGTAATTGGCCTGTTCTGTCTGTCTGTGCTCGGCGTTTTGTACATAATCTGTTTGCACTTGTATAACAATGTGCCCCTGTGTTCCTTGCACTGTGCTGCTTTTTTTTGGGGGGGGGGGGATCTTAAGCTGTCCTTGTTTTCAGCCAGAAATTCCCATGACTACCACAAAAAAAGATTAACAAGCAATAAGTCTGATCAGGTGACACCTGGATGCATGTGCCACTTAGCAATTGTAAAGCATGAACTCTCGGCTGGCATAAAGCCCTCCCCCATAAAACTGCCCCCCTCCACCCCCCTACCGTGTTTGGTGTCTTCATGAGCTCCCAGACGTCCCCCTCTGTCCTACAAGCTCAACCTTAGCTGCTAAACTGTGGCTGCGTGACCTCGAGGACCTGCGCAGGTACTCACTGGCCGGTTTGTGCATGAGCATCTCCAGCAGTACAGGTGTGAGCAAGCAGACAGACCCTCAGCTGCTAAACTGTGGCTGCGTGACCTCGAGGGTCTGCGCAGGCACTCACTGGCCAGTCTGTGCATCTCCAGCGGTACAGGTGTGAGCAAGCGGAACCTCCACTGCTCCATCTGACACCACCCTGTAATCTGCAGAGTGCAGTGTGAATATTCTTATGGTTATTTCTGCCCTCAGAACACTCACTAAGCAGCTACACCATGATGCCAGATGGATTCCCACATGATGCTCAGTTGGATCTCTGCTTTCCAAAGCTTTCAGCTACGCAGGTGTGAAGGGAAACCCGACTGGACAAACCAGCTCCAGGAAAGGCCTATTGGGCTCTACCAGCCCTGACCTGCATCTCAGATATCACACAGGGATTTGGAGGAACGATATGTGTGTGAGCAGGTGTGGACATCAGCTGGATGAATTCGACCTGTTCCCACAGCGTGCCACCATAAACCATGCCTCACTCAGCTGATGGAAAACCAAGCAGGTCAAACCCCATTAAGAACATACCTAATATCAGATGTCACCTCAGGTCATAACAATCGGCAAATAGAGCCATTACCCAGCAACAAGCACCCAGTTTGAGGTCAGAGGTCAGCGACTTACAGGACCGGTAAGGACAACGTAAGCAATGCTGACTGATATCTCCTTGTTATCCTGGGCTTCCCCATCGAGTGATCGCTGAGCCACCCTGCCGTCCCACGAGCTCCCTGATGACAGAGCTTTGGCTCCGTTCCAGAGACACCTGAGAAACGGCGGCTGTACTGTACTGACCTCATTCCAAAAGGTGGGCAGGTGAGCTCAACCAGCATGATCTCATACACGCGCACGCACTGCCCAGCAGGCACATCATAATGACGGTGCTGGAAAGGCGTGAGACCCACACCACCCTACCGTCACTATCGTTTACAGAGAGTATCCAGACATGCCGCAGAAATCATCCTCAGAGCTGCGTTAGGGTCTGCACCATCGCAGTATAAACTGTGTATATTGTCTGCATGTAACGTGTTCCACTCACTGATGGCACCCTGCGCTGCAGGCAGAGGTGGACATTTCAGGTCCGTAATGTAAAAATCCAAACCAGGATTTCGTTTCAACCAACCAGTTGAGCATAAAGAGTCACAGTCACAGAGTGGTCAACTGG
>JABJVO010000015.1:6354133-6380691 GCA_026770805.1 Boulengeromyrus knoepffleri | reverse complement strand
CAGAGTGGTCAACTGGTTGGTTGAAACGAAATCCTGGTTTGGATTTTTACTTTATGGACCTGAAATGTCCACCTCTGGCTGCAGGCTAATCAAGCCCTGTTAAGCCCTCACCACGGACTGGTCCGGTAAGAGGCTAACAGCCTCCTGTCCCATGGCAGGCAGTGGATGTGGTTTCCTGGGGTTGCGATGGTAACAAAAACTTCACAATGGTCAGTTTTATACATTCACCTTTCATTACAGCTGTGAGGCACAACTCGTTACTGTGTACAGTACTGACAGACTGAATACCACATGCAGTACAGACTTCGTACCACGAGTAATACCGACTCAATCCTGAGCAGTATTGAGAAACTTGATACTGTGTGCAGTACTGACAAACACAATCCGAGCAGCAGTACTTATCGACTCAGAACTGCATGCAGGTTTGATGGACTGAATATTTTGTGCAGAACAGACAGACTCAGTACCATGAACAGTACAGACAATCTGAACTGCAGGAGCAGTACTGACCTGGGCTGTGATCAGCCAGGCTAACTCTAATTAGCTTCTGAGTTATGGGCTCTGTGTTCCAGTAAACGCCACATTGCTCTCACTATCATTTCAAAGTGTAAATCCTGCTGACCAGCCTTTCATATTGAGTAAAAACACACATGTCTGACATGTGTGATATTTAGGGTCCTCAGGACGAAGTGGAAGTGAGCGGTCGCTATCTTCCCACACTGTTATGATTAATAAGCTCCTACCGATGCTCCATGGGCTGTGCCAGATCAAACATTGCTTTACGTTTCTCCACAGCTGTAAATCCTATAGTAATCACACTTTTACAGACTCCATACGCATCAAACCATTAAAAAGGGCCAGGAAAGGCACAGGCGAAGCTGTGGGCGGCCTTGTGTTTCTGTCTTGTCTTTACAGCTGATGCTGTTCTCCAGAGAAACTCCGATGCCGCGTGTTTACGGACAGAGCAGGAACTTCTTGTTTCTGACACACCAAGATGAAGGTGCAGCATGGCAAATGTGTTTGAGGGAGAGTCGGGCAGCACAGGTTAGGCCTGCGACAGCATAGCTCAAGTGTGGTCTGGAGCCGACATCAGAGGAGGGTATTAAAGCGAGCAGAAATGCCAAAAACATAAGCAGAGAAGAAGCCGCATCTGGCCAACGGCAGCAAGCAAAGCTGCTTTTAAGCAGATTTTAATGGGATGATTTGCAGCATGGCAGTCAGTAACTGCGATGCCCCCCGCCAAGCGTCACTTGATGCAGCGTTACTCTGTGTCTCCCAGCAGGACGGAGGTCAGTAATCCCAATGGCTCCCACTAGGAATCACTTAGTGCACTTAGATGTAACCTCCACAGATGATCTGCTCTTCACAACAGTCATTCATTAAGACCTTTCAGGCACTTGGCCATGTAACTAGAAGAAAAAGATTCATGTTGGATTTCAAATCCTTTTGATTTTGGGAATGTCTGAGGCCTGTAAAGCCTGGCATAGAGTGAGTGGAGAATCACCCTGGGAACAGCACACGTTAAATCACCCACCTTGCCGTGGCAGCTTGTTCGGGCGTCTATGGAAGACAACACATTTCAAAAGGAGTCTCTTCTCTCTGACATGCTGCTGCTTCATTCAGATCAGACTAATGTTCAGGCTAAATGCTGTGGACCAAGTTAAGCCTTTACAGTATGGACTTGATTTAAATCAAGTGAGGAGATCAGGTCCCTTCAGTCAGCATATTGTAGGGCCTCTTCTTTGATTTCCTTTTCCTCGTCTTGGTATGTGCCGTGGTATTTTGTTTTGAGTAAGAAGTCTCTTTTTATCATAACTCGCTTTGAATGCAATTTGAACCAGATGCAGGGAAACTGGAGTGCATGTTGGCGCCACTGCTAAAACTGGGGTGACGTCACGCTATCCGGTGGGCGAGGGGTGGCCACGGCTGAATTTGACCAGAGGACCCTGCACCCACATGTTGGTCCCACCTGCAGCCCCCTGTTTCGGGGACAGGCTGCTTCAGTAACGTTTCCCAAGTTTACAGATTATCTCATGATCATTAGGAACTGCTGAGCTTCACCATAGTGTAACTGTCCGCCACGGTCATGCATGCCCTGGTCCACGCTCTCATCCGCACGGTCATCCATGCCCTGGTCCACGCTCTCTATGCCACGATCATCCATGCCCAGGTCCACGCTCTCGACGCCACGCTCATCCATGCCCAGGTCCACACTCTCATCCGCACGGTCATCCATGCCCTGGTCCACGCTCTCATCCCTATGCTTGTCCATGTCCTCATCCACATCCTTGCATTTGTCCCCATGCTTGTCCCCACCCTCGTCCCCATGCTCATCTATGTGTTCATCCCCACCCTTGATCCCATGCTAGTTCCCACCCTCGTGCCCATGCTTGTCCCTGCCCTCATCCCCATGTTCATCCCCACCCTCGTCCCCACTCTTGTCCCCACGCTCACTACAGTGCCTGTAGCACTCAGATGGCAACTGGCTCACATGACAGGGCCACTGGGGGGGGGGTGAGGGGATCTGTACGCCTCCTTTCACAGTGAACTCAAAAAGACGAGTGAAAACATACACGTCCCAAAGCATTCCTGCACACGTAGCAGAGCTTTTGAAGTGGTATCAAGGTCCACAACGAAATTATGATTTGATATTCTGCAAGTCCTGGCAGCAATACTGTCGCTGCTGGCTGATTTCTCAATTACACTGACAGGGCATTTTAAAAGGCTGAGGGATAGGCTGCGATATCCAGGGCCAGTAGGGCAGTGGCAGCTGTGATTAACCCTGCACGTTCCTCGTGTGCATGTGGCTCTCAGCTGGTCCTGCTTAGCGCCCTCCGAAGGTCCGACACCACCTCGCATGTTGACAGATGGGCTGCTTAGCCAGGAGAGCAGCTGAGCTGAGGTCATTCATGGAGATGGAAATTTGTGGGAATGTTGTATGAAGGCAGCATTTCTATGGCGATGTCACTCTACATACGGTCCCCCCTAGAAGACCCAGTATTATAGTGAAATTGGACGGAGGGGTTACTCTCAAAAGCTGTTTAACCTAATGTCTGTTAAGAACAATTATTATGACTCTCTAATTGTAATATTGGTACATAGGACAAAAGATCTGATCTCTATAGCATAGACAGACAGTGTACAATGAAAGGTAGCTTTTATGCTGTGAAGTTAATAAAGATTAATAAACAGAAAATGTTAGTATGCAGATGTTGTGAGTAACCCCTGAACCGAAAGTCTATATATGCTACCCCTAAGCCTAACTGCTACACCTAAGCCTAACCCCTTAGCCTGCACCTAACCCCAAAAGCCCGAGTGTATTCCCTAAGCCTAAGCCTAACCCCAAAGCCTAAGGGTACTCCCTAAGCCTAAACCTAACCCCTAAGCCTGAGCATGCTCCCTGTCAGCTGCTACATCCAGGCATTAACCCAATGATGGGCTCAAGCTTGGGACCAACAGCAGTTCATGCTCTATTCACTGTAACTACAGACAATCGGGGTTTTTGCTTTTAGTCAAGAGCTTCATCCATTCCGTAATTTGATGGCAGGGTCCTCAGTTTCACCCATAGTTCTCTAAACCTGGGGTCTCAGACTACAGTAACCTCGGAGGCACGGGCTAGGAGATCTCAGCTAAAGCAGATTGGGGCGGGGGGGGGGGGTGATGGTAAAATTGATGGGTATGGTGCAAGCAAACTTTACCACTGCTGATTAGCAGAATGACGTTGAAGCATTTTGTGTTTTCTGTGGAAAACAATCGATCCACTGGCAGACCAGATTATATAATGATTAATTATCAAGCATCTGAAGTATACTGAAGTCATGCAGCTGCCATTCAGTGGCCTAGCAGGGCAGGGTGACCACAGGAGTGCAATTATGCACCTTTCTGACATGTTTTGGCAGTTTTGGTGCGGGTACTGGCATAAATATATGTATTTAAACATATTGTCAAGACACAAATACACAAAACAAACATAAAAACTAAAGTAGAGTTAGAGAAATAATAAAATGTGTTATAAGCAAAGAAATAAATGAATAAATGTGTAGGAGTATGAAACTGGGGTGAAAACAACAATGAAGAAAGACATGATAAACTGAACGAAGTAGAGCGTCTTCTTTTAAGAGGAAGATGTGGTTCCGGCCTTGCACAGTGCCACCTAGTGAGGGATGAAGGAAGGGCAGCTTCCCACAGCCTCATACCTACAATCATGTTGCCTAATAGTACGTTTTTCTACGGCACATTTATCCAACAGAAACCAATCAGGCTCCAATGAATTCCAAACGACTTCTAAGAAATGATTAAAGGACAGCAGACTTCAAACCATCTCTTCACAGACACAGGCCTGTGAGGCTGCGAATGCCAGAACCACAGGCAGAATCGAAGAACTCCATCAATCAGCTCAGAACTTTTTAAAGCTTTTTCTAATAACTCATAAAAGTGATAACTGCATCATGGAGTCTGATGTTCAGTCTGGTTTTCTTTGGGAAATTGCAGGATCACAAATCATGTCCAAGGTCCAGACCTGGTCGCACACTTTCACTCCTCCCTCTAAGACACCAGATTATTCTATAGTCTGTGGCTTCCAGGCACATACTGGAGAGAAAACACCGCCACCTTCTGCTCCATGAGTAATAGAGAGTATTGGTGTCCTCATAAGGAGATCCATTAAAACACAGTATCCCTCTTCCATAGCGCCTGGGGAAGGATCTGTAGTGGTCACTGGCCCAGCCATAAAGCTTTAGAAGGGCTCAGTGTGGGTCTAGTAATCACATGACAAGGATCCAGTGATCACATGATGATGGCCCAGATATCATATAACGAAAGTTTTTTGGCACATGGTACACCATATACCTAACCTTTAACTTCAGCCCTAACCCCAACACCAAACTGCAATGACAGGGAATAAAGTACAACGTGGTGTCAAGTAAAGTCAGTTTATTTATAAAGCACATTTAAAACAACAAAAGTAAACCAAAGTGCTGTACAGACCACAATGAAACACAATAAATAGTCTTACACATAATTAAATATGTAAGAACAAATTTAAATTACAAACTCAGGCCTACTCAAAAGCTAAAAATAAAATTAAATATTGCAGTATTACAGTGCATAATCTCACCCCAAGCTTTTGTCAAGGCCAGCACATTTTACACAGTCATTTACAAGAATATGTAACCTATAAGATCTCCGCCTCAGCTGCAAATTATTAAAGCAAAGAGGAAACAGGTCACAAAGTGGGAGAGACGGTGCCGTTACTGTGGTCTGCCAGACGAAAGCCAGGAAAAGGAGTCACTCCTTTGTCTCTGACACTAAACATTCCTGACCCCTATTTAAACCAACGATTCCTGCACTGATTATAACGAATGGGGAAGGAGCTGCACTGGGTGATCATCATAGAACAACGTTGAATAGACCTCAGTCAGGACCATCGGGACGGTACAGGCCTCTCCGCAGACCCACCGCCTGAATGACCGTCGTTAGACACAGTGCCCTCTGCTGTTCACACCGTATAGCTTTAAATCCAGTCGTACCAGAGTGATCGCCGACCGATTCTCTGTAACATGTGCAGCACTCTGATGCTTTGTAACATCATGTATTTGCTTTGGAAAACATGTCCAGCTGTTTATTTGTTGTATTTTCTCTTTCCCAGAACTGTACATGTCCTTGATCTGCACTGAGTCATGACTGATTGAGTCAAAGTAATTACATTTTTCTAAATAGTTAGACAACGCACAGATGTACATAACTTGGAAATTTACGAAATATAATGGCAGCGAGGAGTCTAACTGCTTGAATATGGTGGTAATTACTAATGTAATTACATTTTGAAGTTTGAAAACAAATTGCTGGGCTTTTGTGCCAACAACAGCAGTGAATTGTGCTGTTTTTGGCTCTGGAATGGAGTCCGGTGTGGGGTACAGATGTTGTATTTTCCCCTGAATCTCTAGGGCAGATAGCAGAAGGATCGATAGAAGAATAGTCTGGTCACACGGACTCCATCAGGTTTGGTTTTTGTCCTTTTTTCTGTGAGAAAAGTGAATGAAATAGAAGTGAAGTGAAAATAGGCCCAGAGTAAATGATGAAAGAAGGCCACTTTGAAGCAGATTGTGAGGCAGACTCTGAGGCAGACTCTGAGGTGACTCTAAGACTGGTTCAGAGGTGACATTGAGGGTCACTCTTAGAGAAATCTCAGTCTGAATCTGAGGCTGATTCTGAGGCTGGTTCAGAGGTGACATTGAGGGTCACTCTTAGAGAAATCTGAGGCTGATTCTGAGGCTGGTTCAGAGATGACTGAAGCTGACTCTGAGGCTAAATACTAACTTTGGGGTCTTTGGGGTTTTTTCTCGCTTTTTCTTCCTTTTGGCCATAAGCTGTATAAAAGTTCACACCAGCTGTTTGAGATTATCACTTCGAATTAAAGACAGACTTAGAAAACAGATCTTGTTTCATAGTCAGAACACAGATACCACACACTGATCCAGTGTGTCAGAATACAGATACCACATACTACTCCAGTGTGTCAAAACATAGGTACCACACACTGTGTCAGTATCAGAACACAGATACCACACACTACTCCAGTGTGTCAGAACACAGATACCACACACTGTGTCAGTGTCAGAACACAGATACCACACACTGATGCAGTGTGACGGATTACAGATACCACACACTGATGCAGTGTGACGGATTACAGATACCACACACTGTGCCAGTGTGACAGAATACACATGCCACACACTGTGCCGGTGTGACAGAATACAAATACCACACACTGTGCCAGTGTGTCAGAATACAGGGCCCATCTCGGGAGAGATACAGTATTTCCGGCCCGTTCTGTGGGCACCAGTCCCCTCGTCTGGTCTGAGAAGATAGGTAGCTGGGTTATAGCCCTAGGCGACCTCTGGTGGTGAATGGTGCACTCTGCACAGAATGTGAGCAGAGTGGAGACACGTGTTGGGGGGCGGGGGAGAAGCGTGGCACGGAGATGACACACCCCCTGCCACCCTGCTATGGGGAACGGGGTGTCACTTCCTCAGCAGCTTGCGTGCAGGTCTGCTGTGTACCTGAGAGTAGCCTGAGAGGAGCTGCCTTGGCCAACCTTGAAGTGTCCCCCCTCCAGGCCTCTGTGTGGTCCAGGGTGTTACTCAGCCTGTTAATGATGAGACGCTGGAGAAACTGCACCATTATTATAAAGCTCTGTTGTTTGATTGTTTAGTTATTTATTCATTTATTCTACATTAAGGAATATTCTGGAAACAGCAGGGAGCTTCTATGGGGGGGCGGGGACCAGGAAACAGCCCCCCCTCTGATTTTTACTAGCGGCCTGAGGAGCAGACTTCAAAGGCCGCGTCTCACTGCAAAATCATACTCTCATGGATGAAGATCAAATCCAAATGTGACGGGTGAAGATCCAATATAAACCCTACAGAGCTAAAGCTTTTCACAGAGGGTGACAGACAAAACACGAGCACAGCTTCCATCGGTGAGCACACTGGCTGTACAGCTCTGTGTCTGATATATCTGTCGAGCAGAGTCTGACCGGTCTGCGCCTCCCTCACAGTCTGACCGGTCTGCGCCTCCCTCACAGTCTGACCGGTCTGTGCCTCCCTCACAGTCTGACCGGTCTGTGCCTCCCTCACAGTCTGACCGGTCTGCGCCTCCCTCACAATCTGACCGGTCTGCGCCTCTCTCACAGTCTGTCCGATCTGTGCCTCCCTCAGAGTCTGACCGGTCTGCGTCTCTCTCAGTGTCTAACCGGTCTGTGCCTCCCTCACAGTCTGACCGGTCTGCGCCTCTCTCAGAGTCTGACCGGTCTGTGCCTCCCTCACAGTCTGACCAGTCTGCACCTCCCTAAGAGTCTGACAGGTCTGCGCCTCCCTCACAGTCTGACCGGTCTGCGCCTCCCTCACAATCTGACCGGCCTGTGCCTCTCTCACAGTCTGTCCGATCTGTGCCTCCCTCACAGTCTGACCGGTCTGCGTCTCTCTCACAGTCTGTCTGATCTGTGCCTCCCTCAGCGTCTGACAGGTCTGCGCCTCCCTCACAGTCTGACCGGTCTGCGCCTCCCTCACAATCTGACCGGTCTGTGCCTCTCTCACAGTCTGTCCGATCTGTGCCTCCCTCAGAGTCTGACCGGTCTGCGTCTCTCTCAGAGTCTAACCGGTCTGCACCTCCCTCACAGTCTGACCGGTCTGCGCCTCTCTCAGAGTCTGACCGGTCTGTGCCTCCCTCACAGTCTGACCGGTCTGTGCCTCCCTCACAGTCTGACCAGTCTGCACCTCCCTAAGAGTCTGACAGGTCTGCGCCTCCCTCACAGTCTGACCGTTCTGCGCCTCCCTCACAGTCTGACCGGTCTGCGTCTCCCTCATCCTGAACCACACCGCAAGAAAGCATCAGATACAGAACCAGCTTTGATGATATTATGGCATGACACTTGAAACATCCAAAAGAGTCTCTCTCAAAGTCAACTCCATTTTCAGCGGGCATTGTTGCAGTGGTCCTGAGCCACCACTGGGTGGCAGTGGTCACTGGATTGTTCCCCAGATTCAGTCCAAAAGAAAAAGCTATAAGGTCAATTTAAAAAGGAGTGAGAAGCCATTCAGGTCCACAGGACTCTAAAGCATCACAAACGTTTACAGTGTAAATAACACCCCAGACGGGGGCCTGCTAAAAGCAAAGAATGAATTACATATTCATGTCATACATGCTAGTGAACAGGTGTCCCTAAATTACTCATGTAATTGGCTGTGGGTGTTCATGAGCTCAGAGCTCCCTCTGCTGGCAAACGCATGAAACACAGACAAAACAGCCTGTTGAGCTCACGCAAATCGCGAAAAATTTTGGTGACAGGATGGAATCCTGGGGGGAGTCACACACAAGCCACCCCCCCCCGCCCCCATACACACACACACACACACATACATACTCATTCATACACACTTCAGAGATATTCAAGAAGGTCGTTGTCTTTAGGCTTTTTGGTTTTAGCTTTATGGGGTGGTGGTACACGCGCACACATACACACACACAGAAAAGGTGACATCCTGTGACAGTAACACGCTTGAATCCACTGAGCTGTTCAGAACGACCCATTCTTTCACAAGTGTTTGTAAACTGCATGGCTTGGTGCTTGATTTTATACACCTGTGGCACTGGGTCTGAATGAAACACATTGAATGATTGAGAAGTGTGTCTCAATACTTTTGCCCATCTAGTGTATGTACAGGCAAGAGTGAAGTTTGGGGTCGGTCATCCATCCAGGAGCCCTGGAGCATTTTGGGTAGTTAAGGGCCTTGCTGAAGGGCTCATAAAGTTTACCACCCCAGATGGGACTTGAACCCACAATCCCTGGCTTAGGAGGCCAGTGCCTTATCCATTAGGCCACTGGGGCTGCAGGCTATGATGGTCCCGAAATGCTTCCACTTTGCAATAATACCACTTACAGCTGACTAGAATATCTAGCAAGGAAGGAATTTCACAAACTGCTCTCTGCTTCATACTGCTCCGCTTATTAGCTGCTTATACTGCAGCAAAGCTAACGTTAGCATAGCCAAAAACCATTCACCCAGGATATTGTCAAGGGACGCCAGGACCCTAGCAGCCTATACTATTCCATCCATCCATCTTCCATCTATTTATTTATATTTATACTTATGTCACCTGAACTTTAAATACAAAGCTCTGTCATCTTATGCACATGAACAGTTTTTAACCTTAAGTTTATTTCCTATATGAGTACTTCTGTATTTCTCTTAGTATACATTTTTAGTTATTGTAACTTTTCAGTTTATTTTAAGATTTTTAACTGTTGACTTATTCTTAATTCTACTTTTGATTTGATTTGCACAGTATAAGGGGTGTTCAGAGTACATTGCACTACATGTTGTACTTGTATAACCATGTATGTGACAAATCAAGTATCTTGTATCTCTTGTATCTTGTATCATTGGCCATTAAACATGGCAGCACAATGTATGTATCAATGTAAACATCACAGCTTAACCTGTGTACAAATGTGAACATGACAGCATAATATGTGTATAAATGTTACCATGACAGCATAGCGTGTATGAATGTAAAGGTTACAGTGTAACCTGTGTAGGAATGTGAACGTGACAGCATAATATGTGTATAAATGTAACTATGACAGCATAGCGTGTGTATGAATGTAAAGGTTACAGTGTAACCTGTGTATGAATGTAACCATGACAGCATAATGTGTGTATGAATGTAAAGGTTACAGTGTAACCTGTGTAGGAATGTGAACGTGACAGTATAAAATGTGTATAAATGTAACCATGACAGCATTGCATGTGTATGAATGTAAAGGTTACAGTGTAACCTCTGTAGGAATGTGAACATGACAGCATAATATGTGTATGAATGTAACCATGACAGCATAACGTGTGTATGAATGTAAAAGTCACAGTGTAACCTGTGAATGATTGTAACCATGACAGCGTAACATGTGTATCAATGTAAATGTTACAGCATAACCTGTATATTAATGTAAACGTGACAGCATAAGGTATGTATGAATGTAACTCTGACAGTGTAACGTGTGTATGAATGCAAACGTCACACAAAGCCCCGAGGAATGCTGCTGTGCCTGTCCCTGCCCTGAGGGCATTCCCTGTTTCCACCTCACAGAGAGTCACGGCCCCTCGGGGTACCTTTCAAACTTCTGATTGAGGGTCACTCCTTCTGTGTCACCCAGCCTCACCCATGGCCGATGGAACCTTTTAGTCAGATATCGAGATGGTTTTATAGGGTTCCTGTTTCTGTGTTCATTGTGTTAGGTCACTCAGATCTCCTTTTTAAGATCTGCCTCGGTTATCAGAAATCAGAGTTTTCTGTGCTCGCACAATGAGAACAAGACGAGGCAACACTTTCTATGAGGGTGTCATTCATAATGCATTATAGATAGCTACAAAATGATAGATAGCTGAGGAGTCAGGGAAACGAGGGATTTATTCAGGGAGAACACAAGCAGGAAGATGGAGCAACACGCAGGATTGACGTCAATGACCGGACTGGGGAAACATACTCTAACACGTACTTAAATACACAGAGCTAATGAAACACAACAAGAAACAGCTGATGACATGGGGATTCCACACGAGGTAACGAGGATGGGTGTGGCACACAGGAGGATCGGCACGAGCAGGTCATGACAACAGGGCATCTATAATGCATTATTACAGTCACTATAAGAATTAATAAAGCATTAAGGCATCTTCCATTAATAGTCATAAGGCAGTATAGTGTTTATTATAACACTTCATAAGCTCCCTCATCGCACCTGCTCCTAATAATTCTACCAATTCTACATAAAACATTATAAATGCTTTGTTTTGTTGTTATGAAAAGACATGAAGACTGTGGTTATACTGTGTCAAAATTCATAATAAAAATGTGTAATAATTCATTGTTTACTTCAAGTAAATGATACATTCATATCTATAATGTGTTTATAGTTAGCTGCAGTGTAATGCTTGAAACAGGTTTCAGTGAATTACAAATCCATGGCAAATGTGAAACACAAATGGGTTATTTGCTTCATGTTAAAGAAAAGCAAAACTGCTACTGTCATTGCTGTACTTTGATCATATTATGTTCAAATAAAGTATGATATCAAACATTAAATTGTGTCACAGGCCCTGTTTACACTTGGTTTTAAAATGAGTCTTGGGCAATCAGATCACAAATGTAAATTCAATTCAATTCTATTTCAATTTTATTTGTGCAGCGCATTTTCACAACATTACATTGTCTCAAAGTGCTTTACATTATCCCTGTCCGAAGCCCCCAGTGAGCAAGCTAGAGGTGACAGTGGCAAGGAAAAACTTTCTAGAAGGAAGTAACCTGGGGAGGAACCAGACTCAAAATCTCAAATGAAGAGCCCATCCTCCAGGGGGCAGCAGAGGAAGCCCTAACCCTAAGCCCGACGAGACCCAAGATGGCAAAGTCCCAAATCACACTGTCCAAATTTTAAGATTTGAGTCCTGAAGCTGGGAACAGCCAGGTGAAGGCAGGCAGGTGCTGGTACTGCTTCTGATAGCTGATAGTACAGCAGTAGGGCATTCTTATCGTTGTGGGGAATCTCTATTCATTTCTATGGGCATAACCCAAATTCCATGTATGACGACCCAGCCCTAACCTTACCCATAAGTAACCAAACTAAATACAAGACTTTCAGCATTTTTAGTTTTTTTGATCGCATTCACATATTTTTATAAAACTGAGTTTCCCCTTGTGTGGACTGAAGAAAATGTAAAAATAACAAGTTTGTATCACATTGTGTGGAAATTTGTTGCCTACAATGTAATATGTACATAACACACACAAACACAAACACACACACACACACACACAGGACGCTGCGATACCCAGTGGTAGGATTTGCCGAGCAGAGGTATAATGTTCTCCGAGCGGAGGGCGATAATCGGCGTGTCCTGGACGCCCCTGTACCTTTAGGAAGGTCTGCTGTGGCTGGTCAGGTGGGCGTTTATTTAAATGTTCATACTGTGTTATATCCTGTAACTTCTGGAGATTTTGTCTTCATGGGCCCCTGGTTTTCGGGGGGCCCAGGGGGCTGCCTACCTACCTTACGGTAAGTCCGCCCCTGGGGATGGGCGGAGGCTCCGAGGCGGGGCGGCCAGCCGGAGGGAGTGCTCTTTCCGCCGTGGCTTCACAGCAATTTCGGCCACGTTTGGGTCCACGAAAGCCCCGAAGAACCTGCCGGCAATTTCTGGAAGTAAGGCACTGCCGTCCCGTTGCTTCTTATCCGGTGTTTTATGGGCTGACTGGTCGCTTTGCTCTAACTCCGTCCTGCTCCCCATGCGGAATGTAAAGGCTCGACAGCTTGTCCGGGCTTTCGGTACCGACCCAGATGCCATTTCTATTTCTTTACTCTCTGTTTAAAGGACGAATCGTCCAGTTTTAGTTTCGTTAAATCCGGCGCTGTCGTTTGGTGCCGTCTCAGACATTAACTACTTATTACTTCTTCTAAATACGTTTTATGGTTTAGATCAAAAACATGTTTGGATCAGAAACGGTTTAGAACAGATGCGACTTCTACAGGTGTCTGGGGTCCTCTGTTGTGTATTAATTGTGTTTAATTGTGTTATCATTTCTCCGCGAAGGTATAAAGCAAGTTCAAGGATTAGTGTCGTAACCGATCATACTGAAGTTTCCTTGCTGGCGATGCTATGCGCATGATAACCTGACGGAACCCATAAGGCATATTATTGGGCTAAACGTAGTGCCCTTCATTCACCGTGGGTGACTGCGTGTAGTCCGGGCTTTGCGCTGGCAGAAACGTCCACCTGACTAACCACGGCAGACCTTCCTAAAGATAGGGGCGTCGGAGCTCGGGGAATATTATCCTACCTTCGGGGATTCCTCCCACCAGCGTCGGTAAACCGTTCCGTGTGGGGGGTGGCGATCCATATTTCTTTAGGTTGAAAGTGGCAGCCCCCAGCAGGGGACTAAGGTGACATTTTGTCAAGGGACCCA
Source organism: Boulengeromyrus knoepffleri (assembly GCA_026770805.1). Classification (NCBI taxonomy): domain Eukaryota; kingdom Metazoa; phylum Chordata; class Actinopteri; order Osteoglossiformes; family Mormyridae; genus Boulengeromyrus; species Boulengeromyrus knoepffleri. The sequence goes on along the minus strand of JABJVO010000015.1, from coordinate 6,367,173 downwards.
GAATTTCTGGTGAGCTCTAGAGTTCCCAGGGTAACCTCACCTTGCTGTACCGCACGTGCTAACCGCCACCGCTCTCGTTAGGAATGTACAATATGCTAGATAAAGGCACAGTACTGCAGTTGGTATTTCTGATAGAGAAATCTGCTTAGATATTACAGTTCATGTATGAGCTGTGTAGTCGCATATTAATGCATTTTATGCTGAGTTTGTTTTCACCCTGAATGTCTGACTTTCTGTATCTGCTTTGAATCTCTGGGTTTTACCCTGAAAGTGTCCATGTCCACTGTCAGGCTCCTGGGGAGGCGTCCTGACTGCTGTTCTCCTGTCCGAGGCTGGCCCCTCTGGGTGGGATGTGCCCGGAGCACGGTGGCCTTTCTGCCCTGCACCGCCACTGTCCTGCCACCATGTGGCGTCATGTCTCACTGCCCAGTTTTCACTGCAAATCGTATTAGACAAATGGCTGTGTTGCTGATGGGAGACATGAGATGAGTTCCAGCTGAGACACCTGAGTGCTGCAGGATGCATTAGCATTTGCTAAAGAGAGCCTAACGGAGGAACAAGCCTTTGATTTTCCATATATTATTACAGAAAATGAAGATTATGGTGAATCACTGGCCCACAGAATGTGCCCTCGTCATCTGAGACATGGGGACGTGTCGGGGCTCCAGGCTTGCTTTGATGAAGCGAAATGTTTCCGGGTAATAGCTGCACCCTGGACCCGTTCGGGGTGCCGTGTTTTCCTGCAGAGCTGTAAACCCCGGGGTGAAGTTTTATAGGGAAGTCTGCAGCCTCTGTGACTGCGATGTTCGGGTAAATGAGGAGATAACAGGACAGGAAAAGGCAGTGTGGAGAAAAACACAGACTCCACATGGGGCTCAAAGTCTCCCCATCGTTAAAGAAGGCTTGTGTGATGGAGATGCTGCCTCAGGCCTCAGCTCTGTGTCCCGTGTGAGACCATGTGTCCTGTATGAGACTGAGTGTGATTCCATGTGAGACTGACTGTCCTTGATGAGACAGTGTGTCCCATGTGTGATTGAGTGTCCCATCTGAGGCCATGTGTTCTGTGTGAGACTGAGTGTGCCCAGTGAGACAGAGCGTCCCGTGTGCAACCGTGTGTCGCATATGAGACTGAGTGTCAATGAGACAGAGCATCCAATATGAGACCATATGTCCTGTGTGAAACTGAGTGTCCCTATTGAGACAGACTGTCCCGTGTGAGGCCAAATACCGTGTAAGACCCTGTGTGAAATGTGAGTCTGAGTATCCTCTGTGTGAGACCATGTGTCCAGTCTGGGTCTGAGTATCCTCTATGTGAGACCATATGTGCAGTCTAAATCTGAGTGTCCCCTGTGTGAGGCCATGTGTTCAGTCTAGGTCTGAGTATCCTCTTTGTGAGACCATGTGTGCAGTCTAAGTCTGAGTGTCCCCTGTGTGAGGCCGTGTGTCCAGTGTGAAACTGACCATCCTGTATGAGACTGAGTGTCCTTCAGCGATGGCATCAATGCTGGTCTCTCCATTAGATTGTCCCATATGGCTGCCCCTCAGATAAAGTGGTCAATATCAGATTTCAATGTGAACGGTTCACTATACTGAATTGGCCCGCGTGCGCACAAAACAACAGACACAATGACGTGCATTCGCAAAAACAAAGACGTCACTTTATTGATTCGAAAACTGCCCGGTTACGATATGAGCCTTCCAGTTTTGCCCGAACAGATTTATCTCCCCAAATACTTTAAATCCAACAGCTCACTGTCCCTCCACTGGCCAACTTCTGTGCTCCCCTCCATGTTTGGCACTCTGACGGGGACATGTGGTGACTTCCGCCTGCGCAGAATTGTGACGAACGTCGATCGAGAGTGACGTAAAAGTCACATGAATTCCGATTTTGCTGTTCAGACTGAGGTCGCATTGCAAAAAATCAGACCTGTATCCGATTTGTGACCACATACTGAAGTGGCCCAAATTGGAATTGAAAAAATCGGATTCCATGTGACTTGTGCTGTTCACATTGTCCTGAAAAAATGTGATCTGAGTCATATGAGCAAAAAATCGGATTTGGGCCACATTTGTCCTGCAGTGTGAACGTAGCCACTATGAACAGGACCCTCTCAGGCTTTCGGCCATATTCCTGATTGTCTGTTTGTTTGGAAGGCAAACCCCCCAGGGAGATAGAGAGTAAGCTGACGGCCCGCATAATGAGCCTTTTAAGAAAAAGGCGGATGTGTTTCAGGAACCACGCAATAGCAAATGGCCTTTGAAGGAATCTTTGATGACAATAGATTGGCACTGAGCTCAAGTGAAGCAGAAAAACCTGTATAGCGTGTCATTGCCCAGAATGACCTGGAATGCTGGAGCACAGCTGCACAGTCCTCCACTGATCTGCGGCTGCTGAGCAGGAAACGGACTCCTTTTCTGTGCTGGTTCTGTGCTGTAGATTTTATCAGAAAATGTGAGCTGATTTAGCTAGGGCTGCCTTGTCACTGCGACCTGACTCCTGGCCCTGTCACAGGTGGGTCATGGCTGTGTTTACGGCCTCTGTGGCTGCTGCAGAGACAGGGCTGTGCTGTGCCTCCACTGTGTATTTTTGGTCACCGGGCTGTATGTAGTTAGTGGGTGTGCCAGATGGTTGAATGAATTCCAGTTCCTTAATAGTGAAGCGTAAAGCTGCCTTTGTTTAGCTCCGCTCTGCATCGCCGCAAAGCACGCAGGTCACCTGATCCAGTGGCTCTGGGTTACGTGATCACATCAGCCGCTGTCTTGAGTAATTGCACCACTCGTAGTATGGAAGTCTCAGAGTGAGGTGAATGCATGTTATCCACTGCTGATATTCCCAGCCATGTGTGCCTGCTTTGCCAAATGCCTGCGTAGCCGTGTGCCTGGCCGTGTGCATGGCTGTGTGCCTGCATAGCCGTGTGCGTGCCTGTGTTCCTGTGTGGGCGGGTGCATATGTGGCTGTGTAGCTGTGTTCGCGGCTGCATAGCTGTGCGCCTATATGACTGTACATTTGCATCACTGTGTGAAAGCTTACCTATGTGGTTATGTGCCTGCGTGGCTGTGTCTGCGCCTGCGTGGCTGTGTCTGCGCCTGCGTGGCTGTGTCTGCGCCTGCGTGGCTGTGCCTGCATGGCTGTGTCTGCGCCTACGTGGCTGTGTCTGCGCCTGCGTGGCCCTGTCGGCTTGGGAGCTCCAGAAGCAGCCTGCAGAGGTGACGCCTCACACCCACCCTGGGTTCCCAGAGAGAGGGTGTGTACCTGCTGTGTACACAGGCCTCCACAAATCAGCTTGGCCTCCCAGCCTCACACACCCCAGCTTGGGCGTTTGTCTCCCACTTATCCTGCCCTGAGCGCCTGGGGCTGTCCCACACATTTACATGCTGCCTTTCCTGTGAGGCTACACTCACCCAACCAGGCCAGAGTGACTCAAATCTGGTTTTTTCCCTTAATGTGACACAGATTTAATGTTTTCAGGGCTGCTTGGACACAGATCAGATCGAAGTCGTTTTCATGTGTGCCCTAGATCAGATACATGGTCATACGACATGACAATAAGATCAAAATTCATGTGTTTTTTTTTTTTCCTATACGCATGTGCTGAGTGTTTTTTGTTCTAGCTCATGCAAAGTGTATCAGTGTGCGCATGTGCGCTATTTCGGAGGGCAGATGCATTCATGTTACACTTAGATACAGGTACCCAGTAATTACAAATGTGAACCTCAAAGATAAAATCCGATCTGAGAAAAAAATCAGAATTGAGACAATGAGGCTTGTAATGTGAACTTAGCCAAAGAGCAGGGAACCCTGTTTGCTTAAAATAATTTCCTCCCTTTTAGTTTTACTGGTGGGCCGGGTGTCCCCCCGCCCTGTGCCCCATACCCATCCGCCCCCACGACCCTGACCAGCATCAGCAGTTAGAAGATTGATGTGTCTGTAGTTTTATTGGATTTGTGGGGGTAAAAAGCCCTTTTGTGCCAGTTGACTTGCGCGTCTGACTATACGGTCTTGCACATTTCCTTGTCATTGTGAATTGGTTACAAGACACTGGAGGACAATCGATGTCCCTGCTTTGGTTTCACCTGAAACCTCTGGGTGGGGTGGGGTGGGGTGGGGTGGGTTGGGGGGGTTGATGACGTTTTGAGGAGGAATCTGAATCCTTATCAGAAAAGCAGCACAGAGCTGAAAACCTGTTTGAGCGTGAGGATCGGCTCAGGCTACCGGGCGGGGCTCCGTCCTTTCAGTCCTGCTTCGGAATCCTTTTAAACAGAAATCATTATGTCAGCCGTGAATAGCTCTGCCTCTCTTGTGCTGTTTTGGCTGCAGGAGAAATGTTGCGAAAATAGCTGGTCAATATGTGTATAAATAGATCTCTTATCATGGGTAATGGGCAGAGTTTTCTAACATTACTCAGCGCAAGCTTGCTATTCGTAAATTTGGAGAGTGATTCATCACTCCCCGGCACAACACTGAACGGCTCTATAGAATAATCTAGTCATCTTTCAGATGACTAACTGTAATTCCCCGTCTGCCTGCATAAGGACATACTGGCTCAGCGCCTCAGAGGTTATGGGTTCGAATCCCTGGGAACACACATAAATTGTGACGCTTCCCTCTTCTGGAACAGGTTAAGTGGATCTCACTGTCTCTCCTTGCTGCCGTTCTTTCCCTGACTCAGGGGGATTCAGCATTTTCTCTTTTTTTCGTATCTTCTCCGTCAGGGTTGCAGTCCCGTTGCAGCTCGGGACAAACCCCCGCCCCCCCCCTCGTCATCCCAAAGGCCTGGCCCTCCGCAGCAGCCCCATGGCGAGATCTCAGCTCCCGGTAACAACAGCACCCCCTAATGGCCATGTCGACATCCACACTGAAGATGGGATTAGCCCGCTGCCCAACGGCGTGTCACGGGGCATCTCGCCCACGGACGGGGACAACGGGACCCCTGAGCGGGCAACTCGGATCTGCCTCTGCCAGGGCCTCTGCCAGGCTATCAGGAAGCACAGAGACTACGTCACTATCTCGCTGTCGGACCCGCAGAGTGAGCAGCTGCCCTTGGAGTGGTGGAAGACCGCCGTGGCCTTCATCTACGCCCTCTTCAACCTGCTGCTCACCACTGTCATGATCACCGTGGTCCACGAGAGGGTCCCGGCCAAGGAGACCTGCGCCCCTTTGCCCGATAAATTCTTTGATTATTTTGACCGTGTCAGTTGGGCCTTTTCTGTGACCGAGATCAATGGGATGGTCCTGGTTAGCCTATGGTTTGGGCATTGGCTCCTCCTCAGATACAAGTAAGTGGCCTCCTCCTTCACCTCCTCCTGCTGCCCTCCTGTCCTTTGCAACCTATGTGCTTTTATTCAACGAACTATGCGTGGCGTGTGTACCGCGCTCAGGGGGAACATCAGCGGGTTCCGTGCACTTTGAGAGAGCCTCTGCCTTCGGGCAGCAAGCCGGCTCACATTTGCCGGAAAGCCAGTAGAAACCGCGTTTCAGGTTGGCCCGGTTAACTGGGCTCGTGTGTCACGCTGCCGGCGCTCACCCATAAGATGGAAAAGCGTCTCGCCTGGGATCGCTTACCAAAAAGACGAGAAGCTCGACTCATTGCTGCCTCCCCACTTCCCAGGGGATGGTTCTGGCTGCCAGAGCCCTGCAGGGCCGCTGCTGGTTTGAGCCCCTGTCTGGGTCCGGGTCCTCATTAGCATTAGCTAATGCGCGGCAGGCCCGCTCTCTCCCGCGTCCAGGGGCCTGCAGAGGGGCCTCGTCTAACCATGTGCCTCCATCCCGCCAGGGCCATAGTGGGCAGACGGTTCTTCTTCCTGATGGGGACCCTGTACTTGTACCGCTGCATCACCATGTACATCACCACTCTGCCCGTGCCCGGCATGTTCATGAGCTGTGCGCCCAAGGTGAGTCAACCAGCCCGCCTGTGGCCCCCATCCGGGGCCCCCCGCTCTGCAGGCGTAACCTGTAACCTCCTCCATGGATCATGTTTGCAAAGGCAGGGTTGTGATTAATATAAACAGTGATCTGCGCTTCTCTCTGTCTCTGTGAGGATAGAGAGACAGGGGAGCCCTTGGTGCAGGTGGTATCAGTCCTGCGGCCCCCATGTTGTTTGCTGGGACCTTCACCTGGGATCCATCTCCACACCACAGCCGGCCATGTTTCTGCCTTACAGCAGACAGCGCTGTAAATTATGACAGTGAATGGCTGCAGTCAGTAGGCTGTCTGATGTTTCATGGCCTTGCGGAGCTGCTTCCCCTCATTACGCTGCCGTGATGCGCTGGCTCAGGTTATCGTGACACGCTGCATTTGCGGAAGGTCCCGCAAACCCCATCACCTCTGTTGCCCTCTGACCTCTGATCTCTGCCCCCTCAGCTGTACAGCGACTCACAGGCCAAGGTGCATCGCATCCTGCAGCTGATCTCGGGGGCGGGACTGTCTATCACCGGCTCGCACATCATGTGCGGCGACTTCCTGTACAGCGGCCACACCGTCATCCTGACCCTCACCTACCTGTTCATCAAGGAGTGTAGGTACACCCTGCTACCACAGGGGGGCAGCCTTCCCCATGTCCCATGTGTCTGTTGGCAGCGCGAGGGTGACTGTTCCGCTGTCTCCGCAGACTCTCCGCGTTCTCTCTGCTGGGTCTGGTACCGGCGCCTCTGCCTGCTGCTGAGTGTCAGTGGTATTCTTGGCATCCTTCTGGGCCATGAGCACTACAGCGTGGACGTGGTGGTAGCCTACTTCGTCACGTCGCGCCTCTTCTGGTGGTACCACGCCATGGCCAAAGACCAGGTGGGCTTCAAACACGTGGGGGGGGGGGGGGTCGTCGCAAGGGCCAGTCAGCCGGCAGCAATCAGAGGGCCCACCTCCTCATTCTCACGCTCCGAGTTTGTCTGCAGATTACCTCAGTGCCGTCGAGTGTCTGGAGAGAGGCGCTACTTTCATTGCCATTAGATCTGGGCATGTCTGCCTCCATAAAAACCACCGGCCAGCTCAGATCACCGTTCATTCAAGGACTTATTTGTCTCTGCAGTAAAAGTGCGTCATGGACCAGACCGCGCCCATGTGTCCATAAGGCGCAAAACCCCGGAATGACGGCACGTGGGAAAAATGAGAGTCATTGTGTGCATTTTGTTGTTTTTTTTATACATTTACTTTACATAATATGGTTGTTTTAAAGAGGTACACAGCAGAGGGGTTCTGATAAACAGAGCAGATCTTTGAGAAAAGTCTCTTCCAGTAACTGTACAGCCGTTCCAGAATGTGCTAAATACTGTCCTGAAGTCTCACCGGAGACGAGAGAGACGCGTCCTCAAGGGTCTGATTTCCTACTTTTGTTACACCCTTCAGTCACTTGAATGAAGTGATTATTTTATGGAAATTGCCTCACCTCTACTTTTGGCTGTAAATGAGTCATTATGATACATAAAACTTCAGTTCCACCAAGACTTTGACAGGCAGTTTTCTCTTTTTGTCACTTATGGCTTCATTTCCCAGTAGCTTACTGCCCCCTGCTGGTCCTTACTGGTCCTGCTGTTTATGAACACACGACCGGTCCAGTGCCACGTGTTGCAGTGCGTTCATATCACTTCACACTTTAAATATGTTTTATTTTTGCACTGCAAAAAAAACTTTATGGCTGTTTTCTGATTTTGGTTTTCTTGCATGCACTTCGGATCCACACTGTCATGGACTTATGCTGATTTTCCTGGCTGTACACTAATTTTTGCTGTATTCATCTGGCTTTCACTCTCAGACCCAGAACCTGTCAAACCACTACCTCAGGAACATCTGGTGGGACCCCGTTTTCAGCTTCCTGGAGAAGAACGTGGGGACCTCGGTGCCATGCACCTTCTGCTGGCCCATCAGCTGGCCGCCCTCCTGCCTGAAAAACTCCTGCAAAAGATACTCCATGGTACAGAGCGCACGCGACGAGTGACGGGCCTCAGTCTGGGACCACTGCTCTGGTGGGGCCCAGGGTCACTTGTGACTGAACGTCACAGCACAGGCCAGCATGCTGTCACAAAGAAGATGATGTTGGGCATGAGGTATCCCAGCTGGTGTAGGATTAATGCATCAACCTGCACCAACTCTGTAAGGGGGTGTAATACACAGAATATCTGAAAGGGAATCAGGTAGAGATTGGTCCAGGTTAAAAAAGGTATATATGTTGTTTTGATAAGTCCTGCACACCATTAATAGAGTATATTTATGAATAAAATTAATTCATGCATTATGAGAAATGTAAGATCAGGACTGAAGGGATTAAGTTGGTTGTGTCCTTGTGTACTCAGGGCCACCCAAAAGATAAAGATATCAAACTGAAAGGCAAAGCAGCTTTAAGGCATGTCTGTGAGACTCTATAGAGACCTAAATGGCATTAGATACCCTGCGCCTAGACAGGCATCCAGCTGCAAGTCCGTACTGTGCTTAGCTGCCGTCCCAGTTCTGGTTTATTGTTTACATGAATGCTGCTGCTAAGTGTGTCCAGATCCGTCCAGAAAGCTCAGCCTCTGGCACAGACCATACGGGCACAGACCATACAGGCACAAACCATACAGGCACAGACCGTACAGGCACAAACCATACAGTCACAGACCGTACAGGCACAGACCATAAGGGCACAGACCGTACAGGCACAGACCATAAGGGCACAGACCGTACAGGCACAGACCATACAGGCACAGACCGTACAGGCACAAACCATACAGGCACAGCCAGCTGCAGGTTACTCTGTGGTATTGTCGTATTTTTCTTCAGTCAAACAAGTCAGGTTGTCTGTTTGATGTTTTTAACATCGATATGTCTAGCACAGTATGTCTCAATGTGACATTTTACTGCAATTCTTTCATGTATACATTTTATATTTAAAGTTTATTTTCCAGAATGTGTATTTTCTGCTTTATATATTTTTATGACTGTGCAAATTAAAAAAAAAAAAAAAAAGAGGCAGTTATAAGTTTATTAAATTGTTTTCAGTTTGGACCAGTAGCCTACTTTCACACATCTCACACTGCCTATGCTGGGGGGGAGGGAATGATCTGTCTTTTGGTTCATGTTCCTTAATGCCTCTCAAACACACGGCCACAGTGACGTTAATGGAGATGCCTGCTTGGACCCGCTGCTTTACCACGGCTATTCCATCCGCTAGTGAACCATCTCCACTGGACATCAATACTGTGCAGTTTTCCTGGAAAACACATTTCTCCTGATGAAATGTTGTTTAATGCAGAAATGCGGTATTTTAAGACGATGAACTAAAAAAAAAAAAAAAAATCATCATCTAAAATGTTGTGTCAGTGACTGAAATTTACAAAGATCTGAATAGGCTATAGTAAATCTACTAGCAGCATGTAACAAACGTTACAACTAAGCTGGGATGCGTCACACCCAGCACACTCAAGGCAGATCGGCATTATGGTTCATTTCAAACTAAATCCAGAGTTCATCGTAAAAGTCATTTTTTATACTGAAGGATGATGAATGGCAACAGAATCCTGCACCAACCCAGATCACCCTGGATGTTTCATGTTGATTCTCCTAAAAGTGTTAAACACGGGCATTGTGCAGTATTATCTGTTTGTAAAAGGCAGGTGAGTGTTAAATAAAACGTAAACTGTGTACTAACAGTTGGCTGATGCTGACTGGCTTATTGACGCCAAGCATGACATTAAAGGGAAAATGGAGGAACTGACGACTACAGCGCCACCTACTAATCGCAGGCGATGTAACACGTACGTTAACGTTCTGGTGTCCGGTACGATGTTAAAATCTTAAGACTGCACTACTGTAATTCAAAACAATTATTTTTATATAGCGCCTTTCCGATCAGTGTCACCCGAAGGCACTCGACAGGGGTGTGTTGAAATCCATCACTATATCATTTATACAGATGGAAAGAAAGAAAGAAAAAAAGTCATAAGACAACGGAGAGGAACCGGAAACTCCCAAGGCTGACTGGCTGCCCAACTTTTTCGGACGCTGTACATAACTAAGTAGTAATGTCCAATGACTAGATACTAATTCTATTTTAAATCTTATTTGAACACGATTTGGATTTCAGTGCACCGGGCAAACACATTCCGTGTTTACCCGCGTTGTCACCTGACTTTGTTTTGGTCGCGTGCTGCACTTCCGTCACCGGTGTTTTGTGAGCTCTTATTGGCGTATACGCTACAACTCGCCCCGCCCCTTCCTCGTCGGGTCCGTACCAGCCAATCAGGCACTGCTGTCCGTCTTGCAGTGGCTACTTTGTGGCCAATCCCTTCCTGCGTGCAGGCTTCGCCCCCGTGGGTGTTCATGAGTCGGGGGGCTGACCGATCGGCTTCAGACCCTGACGATAACTGTGCATTTTGCCCGGATATCTGTTCGCCATGCAGGGTGATCCGTGGTGGGAGCAGTCCGGCGTCAGCACGGCGCTTGTGGTCTCGCTGACTTTCTTTGGCGTCTTTTATGCAATGCAGAGACGGAAGAGGATCCGGGAACTTTGCAACATCCCGCCCGGCCCTGCACCCCTGCCCATCATTGGCAACTGTGGCTATTTCTTGGTGCCCAAATTTATCTTAAAGTGGATAAGAAGGTATAAGTATGGAGATGACGGGTCTAACAGACGCATGCAGTCTCCGCAGGTGCTGCTGACGGAGTTGGCCGAGGTTTACGGCGCCGTGTATAGCGTGTTTATCGGCAGCCAGTTGGTGGTCATATTAACGGGATATGACGCCGTCCGGGACGCCCTCACTAACCACGCCGAGGTGTTTTCCGACCGGCCAGATGTGCCTGTCATCTCCATGCTGACAAAGCGGAGAGGTGAGTGCCCTGCGGGTGCGTGTTCACAGCGCGCGCTCATGACGTGGTCGCGCGTTCATGGCCCTCTCTCTGTCCCTTCCGTTCCAGGCATCGTGTTTGCCCCCTACGGGCAGGTGTGGAGGCAGCAGCGGAAGTTCTGCCATGCCGCCCTGCGTAGCTTTGGGCTGGGCAAGCTGAGCCTGGAACCATGCATCCAAGAGGAGGTGCTGTTGGTGAAGCAGGAGCTAATGCAGCTAAGTGCCGAGGCGGGGTGGGGCCCCATCGACCCTGCCCCCCTCATCAATGGAGCCGTATCCAACGTGATCTGCTCCCTCAGCTTCGGCCGCCGTTTCCAGCCCCTTGATGACGAGTTCCGGGCCATGCTGGACCTCATGTCCCGGGGCCTGGAGATAGTGATGAACAGTGCAGCCATATTGATCAACGTGTTCCCCTGGCTGTATTACCTGCCCTTTGGCGTGTTCAAAGAGGTGAGGACGGTGGAGTCACGTATCACCCGCTTCCTGAAGGCTATGATCGCCGAGCACAGGAGCAGCCTGGACCCCAATGCTCCCCGGGACCTAATTGACATGTATCTGATTGAGATGGCCCAGCAGCAGGAGAGAGGGCCCTCAGACAGTAGCTTCTCCGAGGATTACCTCTTCTACATCATTGGGGACCTCTTCATCGCTGGCACAGACACCACCACCAACACCATCCTCTGGATCCTGCTCTACATGAGCTTGTACCCAGATGTGCAAGGTATCTCTGTGTGTCTGTGGTCCATGCAGGAGGTACTGAGCCTGTACCCAGATGTGCGGGGTATCTCTGCGGGACTGAGACTGGCTGAACATGGTGCATTTCTGTGTTTTCTTTCTGTGTTTCCTCAGAGAAGGTCCACCAGGAGATTGACTCAGTGGTGCCGGTGGGCAGGGCACCCTCCCTGACCGACAAGGCCCGCCTCCCGTACACAGAAGCCAGCATCATGGAAGTACAGAGGATGACCGCTGTCGTCCCTTTGGCCATCCCACATATGGCCTCACAGACCACAGGTGAAGGGTCAGCGGTCGTGCATACTGCTCTGGGGCGCCATCTTAAGCGTGCATACTGCTCTGGGGCGCCATCTTAAGCGTGCATACTGCTCTGGGGCGCCATCTTAAGCGTGCATACTGCTCTGGGGCGCCATCTTAAGCGTCAGTGCTGAGACGCTCGCTCTCTGATTGTCATTGATGTACCTGTGGCTGCACCTTACTTAACTAATGACTTAAAGTTCACTTCTGCTCTTTTCACGAATTCACTTCCAGAGTTTCGTGGATACACAATCCCCAGGGGGACAGTGATTTTCCCAAACCTGTGGTCTGTCCATCGAGATCCGGACGTGTGGGAAAAGCCAGATGTTTTCAATCCCAGCAGATTCCTGGACAGCAGTGGAGTGGTCCAGAGGAATGAGTACTTCCTCCCGTTTGGCATCGGTGACTGAGACTAACCCTTTCTTACTCTTAACACTGTTACTTTATGGAAAAGTGTCTCAAACCCTAATCCCTCCGTTATCAGACACAAGGGCTGTATCATGTTTTTATTTCACACATGATCCCCTCGTCCAGCCGTAACTGCATGTGCTGGGAAGAGTCTCTCCCCACCAATAACAGGCCTGAAATGTGCCGTACTGCCCAGTAACTCTTCACTCACTGCTGCTGATTGCACATTACTGTTGACATATTAATGTACACTCATCAATGCACCTGCAATCTTCCATATTTGATGTATACATCTTTTGTGTATTTTTTTGGCATCCTACCAGTTTCGATGGCAGTTTGTGGCCGTGGATGAGGACAGGCTCATCTCTGTGTGTTCCCCCAACGGGCTGGCTGCTAATTCGCTAATCGCACTAATGAATCTGTGTTTGCTGGGCTGAGTAACCTGGTGGCTCAGCTGTGTGTGTGTGTGTGTGTGTGTGTGTGTGTGTGTGCGTGTGTGTGATGAGGTGACACGCTCAGCGCCTGCCATTTGCCTCTCTCCTCCCTGCAGGCCGTCGCGTCTGCATGGGCGAGCAGCTGGCCAAGATGGAGCTCTTCCTCATGTTCACCGGCTTGATGCAGGCCTTCACGTTCCGGCTTCCCGAAGGGGTGCCGCTCCCAGCCATGGATGGCCGCTTCGGCCTCACTCTGGCCCCCTTCCCGTACTCACTGCGCGTCACACCTCGCCATGGTCCCCCGGCCCCCCGGCCTGAGTTTCCGGCCCATTCCTGCGAATCGCATCATGAACCAAT
>JABJVO010000015.1:6340147-6354033 GCA_026770805.1 Boulengeromyrus knoepffleri | reverse complement strand
ACAGGAGTGACGCACCTCGGAGGACCTTTCTTTCCTCAGGCTTTTCTGTAACACGATTGGACGCTGACTGCTTACTTACCCAATACAGGAGTGACGCACCTCGGAGGACCTTTCTTTCCTCAGGCTTTTCTGTAACACGATTGGACGCTGACTGCTTACTTGCCCAATACAGGCCACAGCTGGCTGTGCTTTGATGTGCTTTGATGTTTTAAAATCAGGCTCTGCCGCGTGAGTGAAAGCTGAGAAGTGATTATAGGAGCATTTCTAAAAACGTAAGTACAAAGTGGGCACTTTCCTTAATGCTCCGGCGTCCGCATCTCGCCCAGATCCAGCAGGCCTCAGGTAAATGCGAAAATGTTTTTGATTCTGAAACTTTCAGGGCTGATTTTTGAACAAATTTGGAGTGAAATTTTGAATTTTTAAAGTAAACGGAAATAGGCACATTTGCAACATATATATATATATATTTTATTTGGTGATATGCACTTTTTATATAAATATCTATATATTATCTATAATCAAATGTAATATATGCTTTATTAAGAGACAGGTATTTATGATACCTGCATGTTGTGTGAATGAAGCATTCCACACTGCTGCTGTCATTACATTTCTCATCATTCCTCTATGAATCTGCATTAAATAACTCATTTGCTCATCATCTGTGCTGACTGCTGTGTCATTTCCTTGTTCTCACACTAGGTGGCAGTAAAGTATAACATCACCAATCATTATCTGGGCTCTTTTCTTTTTCCAGGAAATTTCATTACTGCACTACTTCTTATTCAAAGAATCAACATTTTAAAGTGAAACCTTCCCTTCTGCGAAATGGAAACATGGTGCAATGAGCGTAACCCAGTCCATCAGGAGGCCTCTGCACCTGGGACCGAATGGTCACTGGTTCAAGCCCTAGCCTCTGCAGAATAATCACATTTTCTTCAGACCATTGAGCAAACCTCTAACACGCCCGCCCCAAAAATGTGCATGGACAGCTGGTCCTGTGCTTGGAGCCTAACCTTATCTGTATATAGGTGTGTGTCTCAAAGAAGAGTGCCTAACAGTAATGGCACTCCCCACTGGGCCGGGAGCCAGCAACCTTCAGGTGCCTAACTGTAATGGTGCCTCCTGCTGGGTTGGGAGCCAGCAACCTTCAGGTGCTGAGCCATGCGGCATCAGGTGTCCCAGCCCTTCATGGCGGCAGTCCTCCTGTGTCTCCGGAAGATGCACACACACCTGCCCGTCCTCATCGCTTGCTTCCTGTTTTCTGGCCCTTTGCTGATTAACCCCATCACTCTTCTATCCTCCTGTACAGCAAAGCTGGCTTTGTCACCCCGAGTAGAGATCAGGTACTGACTAATACTTCATCTGATACGTTCTGCTGCCCCCTGCTGGCTGTGAGATGTTGTGGGAGAGCCGGCCCCAGCTCATGCACTCAGTGTTTTTACGGCGATTTCGTTTTCAAGCTGTTTATTTTCCGACTCATATTACCAAGTGTGTCGTTGCTGTAAAACACATTTAACCTGCAGTTAAGTATTGATTCAACGTGACAGTGATTAAAAAGTTGAAAATATTTTAACCTTCTTTAAAATTTTACAGAAACTCCTGTGTGGCATCAAAATGGCACAAGTCCAGACTATAGGCTGCAATGAATATGAAACTGAACAAAGGCTGGCTGATGGCATGAATATATTTAAGAAGAAATAAATTTGCAAACGTCCATTTAGAACAAGAGAGCGGAGACTCTTCAGCACCAAGTCTAACAAGTTTGTCCAAATCTTGCTTGTAAAAGTATAAAAAGATCATCATCACATCCTGAAAGCCGCGGCCATCATGTCTCAGCTGACAGATACTGAGAGGTGACTGTCTGTTAGTTATCAAAAGGGGCCTCGAACCCATGCCCCTCTCCACAGCTCATACTGTCTCATATATTTTATATAGAAAAATAAAAAAACAACCACAAAATATACATCCAAAAATCAAAAATATAAAATCATTCAAAATATATCTGAATAATAAAGTAGATTCTTGGCATCATTGTGTCCTTTCCCTGACGAGACCAGCCCGGCAGGACCTGGGGGCTGGAAGGGACACCCCCCCACACACAGAATATGCATTTGGATAGGGGGGGGGGCTTCTGGATGGGGTACAAGGCAACCTCAACAAAAAAGACAAGAGTAACACACACAGTGCAGCATTTGTGGGGTCAGTGGCACTGGCAGACAGAGATGGGGCGCTACACAGAACGGGTGCAGGCAGCTGTGACTGTCGTTATGGTTCAGTGTCTCTGGTGTGGGGGTCTCGGTGAAGGGCCATGGCTGAGGGGCCACAGCTAAGGGACCTTGTTATGCTCTGAGGCCCCCAGCAAAGTTCAGTGTGGGATGGGCCTTGAGTTAACAGGCCTCTATCTTCACAATGGGGCCCACAGCCGGGGCTCTCACTTTGAATGCAGACAGAGCGTCGCCGTGTTTCTCCCCTGGAAAGGAAAACAGAGACTTCAGGCTGAACGAAGCCACACAGAGAGGCCAGAGGGGTGATGTGTCACTAGATGCCAGAGGGCCAGAGAATGGGAGAGTGCAGCCTGGGGGATGGGAGCGCAGGAGGGTGCGGACCAGGGGACAAGAGGGTAGGAGGATGCAGGCCGGTGGACGGGAGGGCCGGAGGGTGCGGACCAGGAGCTGGGAGGGCAGTAGGGTGCGGACCTGGGGACGAGAGGAGAGGGGGGCCGCGGACCTGGGGACGAGAGGAGAGGGGGGCCGCGGATCTGGGGACGGGAGGGTAGGAGGGCACAGACCTGGGGAGGGGAGGAGAGGGAGGGCGGCGGACCAGGGGACGGGAGGACAGGAAGGCGCGGACCTGGGGACGAGAGGAGAAGGAGGCCATGGATTTGGGGACGAGAGGAGGGGGAGGGCGGCGGACCAGGGGATGGGAGGGCCAGAGGGCATGGGCCAGGGGACAGGGGGGCAGGAGGGTGCAGGCCTGGGGACGAGAGGAGAGGGAGGCTGTGGGTCTGGGGACGAGAGGAGAGGGAGGCCGCGGATCTGGGGACAGGAGGGTAGGAGGGTGCGGACCAGGAGATGGGAGGGCAGGAGGGCGCGGACCTGGGGACGAGAGTAGAGGGAGGGCGCAGACCTGGGGGCGGGAGGAGAGGGAGGGCGCAGACCTGGGGACGGGTGAGCAGGACAGCATGGGCCGGGGGACAGGAGGGCAGGACGTGGGCCGGCATGTGCAATATTTTGCAATATTTTCTGGTTAGCTGACCTAAACCTGCCAGACTCGCGGGTTATGGGTCAACCACCCATATTACTAGCTGGAGAAAAGCAGGCTGGATATGTAGCTATTTTATTTCACATCTAATGTTTCAGAAAAAGTTATTTTCACAATAAATTTGGTCCAAGAAAGAAAGTATCATGACCTATGAATAGTATAATCCTTTTCTCAAAATGTGTAAATGTCCTAAAAAGGATTGAGCACATTATACATTTTCAGGGAACAGACTAAAATGCAATGTGGCAGCTTGGAGAGAAGCGGCCAAATAAATTCCTTGTTGGTTTTCTGCATCCCGATTTAAGCTCCTCCCTCCAGGCCACAGAATCTGCATAGATTCAATGCCTCTGAAAGGCTTGGAGTTCTGGGCTTTATGCTGATTAGCTGAAGGTTGTCACAGGGCATGACAGCCGCTGAGGTTTTCATTTATTTACTATTTATTCCAAAGTTCACACGGAAAAAGGGTCACATCTGAATTTGGCAGTTGGCCCGAATCATTGAGCTGCGTCGAAAACAAATAATACTGCAGATCTGCATCTTCAGGATAAAGGTGACATCCAGTGGCCAAACACAGCCATTGCGAGCTACACAACCCCCACACACACTCAAATGACACACTGCCCACAAACACCATCCACAACACCCCCTCACACACACACTGCTCTGGAAGCTTGTCAACCACAACACAGATACCCAGGACAGCAGGAGCAGCTCCAGACCTTGACCAGGAAGGGCAGAAAAACACACACACATGCACACACACACACAAACACACAGCCTGATGATGCCTGAGCGGCTCGGCGCTCACCACAGGGGGATTTAGACCTGGAGGATTAAGAAGCACATCAAGAGGAGAGAATAATCAGGGATTTCAGGAGACGTATGTGTGAGAGACAGCGAGCAAAAGACAGAGATGGGAGCGAGGGAGGGAGAGAAAGAGCAAAGCAGAGAGGGAGGGAGAGAAAGAGCAAAGCTGTGAGGGAGGGAGAGAAAGAGCAAAGCTGTGAGGGAGGGAGAGAAAGAGCAAAGCAGAGAGGGAGGGAGAGAAAGAGCAAAGCTGTGAGGGAGGGAGAGAAAGAGCAAAGCTGAGAGGGAGGGAGAGAAAGAGCAAAGCAGAGAGGGAGGGAGCCGTCAGCACCAGCCCACTTCTGTGTGGTTTCTGATGGCCAGGAGCTAAACAGACATTAGGGACCCAGACACCCCCCTGGAAGAATTGCCTGCCTGTGAGCTCAAGAGGCTCTTTGTCCGAGTGCAGAGTGCAGCACGTGTCTCTTATCGTATCTGAGATGTACGAGGTTGTCACTCTTTGGCCTGAAAGAGGCTCTTTTGGGCTTTAAGGTTTGCCTTCTGACACAGATGTGGACAGTCTGTCCTAAGCAAGTTCACATGTAAGCAACCGGCGCGTGGCGTAGAGTGAGCAATTTGGGGGAGGTGACAATGCAGTAGTACCAGCTGAAGCTTAGATGGGTGTGTAGGACGGGGTAGGGTGTGGGTCTAAGGGGGGGCAGTGCTCTGTACTGAGGGGGGAACCACGCAGCCTTCCCGTCACCGCCAAACGTCAGAACACGGTGTGGATCTGGAAGTGTGGATTGGATCCCTCTCCACCCTGCCCAGGATATTCCTAGGAAACTCAGCATCAGTAAGAGTCACGGGAGGACCCAAAGGGATACAGCGAGACTCCGAGGGACAGAGCAGGACGCTGAGGGACAAAGCAGGAATCTCAGGAAGAGAGTAGGATCTTGAGGGACTCAGAGCCTCCAAGGGACAGCAGTTGTTACCTGCTGTGGCCTCCTGGATCTTCTCTCTCTTCCGCTTCTTCTTCTTTCCCTAAAACACACCCAGGAAATGACTCTAAGAATGAATCCACACAACAGTGCACTATACAACCCAACCTCCTGCCCCCCATGACCCAGGGTGCATCCAGTAGGGCCCCCAGCCCATGACCCAGGGTCCATCCGGTAGGGCCCCCAGGCCATGTCCTGCCGCCCAAGTCAATGCTATCCTCTCTATGGTGGAAGATCAGAGTGAGAGCTTTGGGCAGCATTATTCTGAGCAGGAAGTCTGCAATATTCCCTGAGTTCCCGATATTACAGTTTGGTGGTTCATTTTATATGGAATTTTATTCAGCTGTGAAGCCCGGGAACAGCGATAGGTGAGGCAGAGAGCCTGGAAAGTTAGGGTTAGGGTTAGGGTTAGGGTTAGGGTTAGACGTGATGGTGGATCGTGATCTTCACACGTAGCGAGTGCAGTGCGATGGTGAGTAACACCTCAGCAGTGATGTCTACACTCACAGAACCTCCTGGGTGTCCCCAAACGGCCACCGACAGCAACCACGTGATGCAGATCGCCTGGCTTAAGGTTACAGTAGCGTGTCTTACATAAGCTAGCTGTATGTAGGAGTGCTGAGCTATTTATGAAGCTGAATAAGCCTCTGGCAGCTGTCTGCATCTCCAGCCAGCCTCTGACGTTCGCTGGGCACCGGCCCCTAGATGGACTCACATCACGTTCTGTCCAGCTTCTTCTCATTAGAGATGGCCTGCTATGGCATGAATAAGGGTCTTCTGTGGTTAACGTGCATTCAGCACTCAGGAGATAATGTACTTGACATAGACAGTCACAATGTTCACACCACAGCTCACACAAAGATGAAAAGCAGAGCTTTTCTGCCACACACATTGCAAAATATTGCACATTAATGGTAATGAAGTATGACACCATATCCAACAGGAGGATGTCATAATGTCCGTTCATCTGATCAACAGGGGAGCGGCTTTTTCGGGATTAGCTAATGGATTAGCTAATGGATGTCGCGTGCGTCCACTAGCATGGCTTGTGAATGCACGTCAAACCCCCCATCTTACACCGAGCCCCTCAGTGGGAGAGCTTTGGGAAGTAGGATGGTACAGCATGCGGTCTGGGGACGAGGGACCTATCGCTATCCCTTTTTGGTGGACACACAGTCACATGACGCTGCCCCTTTACGGTGGACACAGTCACATGAGGCTGCCCGTTTGTGGTAGACACACAGTCACATGACACTGTCCCTTTACGATGGACACACAGTCACGTGACGCTGTCCCTTTAAGGTAGACACAGTCACATGACCCTGTCCCTTTAAGGTAAACAGAGTTACATGACCCTGTCCCTTTAAGGTAAACACAGTCACATGAGGCTGCCCATTTGTGGTGGACACACAGTCACATGACACTGTCCCTTTACGATGGACACACAGTCACGTGACGCTGTCCCTTTAAGGTAGACACAGTCACATGACCCTGTCCCTTTAAGGTAAACAGAGTTACATGACCCTGTCCCTTTAAGGTAAACACAGTCACATGAGGCTGCCCATTTGTGGTGGACACACAGTCACATGACGCTGCCCCTTTAAGGTAGACACAGTCACATGACCCTGTCCCTTTAAGGTAAACACAGTTACATGACCCTGTCCCTTTAAGGTAGACACAGTCACATGAGGCTGCCCATTTGTGGTAGACACACAGTAACATGATGCTGTCTCCTTACAGTGGACAGACAGTCATATGATACTGTCCATTAACGATTTACCATGAACACGCTGGTACTCACGTAATTGTCCCTGGCAGACCAGCCAGGGTAGAGCTGCATGTGAAGCTGCCGCTCCTTGCGCGCCAGCTCGTAGTACTTAGCTTGCTCCTCGCGGGATAAAGCATGCCACTGTTTTGGGGGAAGATTAAAGACGCCAGTTACATGCTGACCCAGAAAGAAAGCACAGTGCGCTGAAAGATCCCAAGTGAACAGGCAGAAAAAGAGCAAGACACATACATTAATGTGCGGATGCTGCTCGCAATGTCACAGTGTTTTAACAGCGATTACCCTCCACACCTGTGGGGGGAGCTGTGGATCTGAGAGGTCAGGTCTATACTATTGAACAACACTAATTCATTATGTCATTCATGTATTATTTATTATTACAAATGTCGGGAAATGAGCACAGAAGCTGATGATTTATCCACCCATCCATTTTCCAGGTTTGCAGGGGGTCTGGAGTCCATCCTGAAGGCTACGGGCACAAGGCAGGGAACAACCCCGGATGGCACACTCACACACCAATCACACACACACCTAAGGACAATTTCGTACCCAGAGAAAACCCCACGACGACACAGGAAGAACACACAAACTCCACACACACAGAACCCTGGTCCCAGAGGTGTGAGGCAACAGTGCCAACCACTGCACCACCATGCCCCCCCGCTGATGATTTAATAGGCTAATTTGAAATATTATTACATTTATTGGTGAATCTTTGAAAGCACTTCATCTGGTTCTCTGCCCTTATTGTATGATGATATTAATATAGAAAAACACATTAAAAAAAAGGTGTAACTATAAACCCCAGGATGGTATAGGTCACTCATAAAAACCCAACCATCACACTTCTGGCTTATGCTCTGAAACCAGCACCACCTGTAAGTCACCACACAGGGGCGCCCCAAACCCCCACAATGCCCCAGCCCCCCTGCAGCACCCTGTGGCAGGTACCCACCCACCCACCCACCCGCCGGCCGAGGATCTGGTTGATGGCGGCGCTCTCCTTCAGCGTACACTCGGCCACCACGTTGGCCCGCATCTCCTTCATGTAGAGCATGAAGGCGTTGAGTGGCTTCTTGATGTGCGGCTTCTTGGCTTCCTGTTCCTTCCTCTGGTCATGATGCAGCTTCCTGTGGGGGTGGGGAGGGAATATGGCTGTGACAGCGGGCAAGAGAGGGGTGCATGCGACTTTTCAGTAGACGCAGTTTTCAGGTTTATCAGCATGGCTCTTAGATTAATGCATCATTAGAGAAAGTGACGTGTAAAGGAGAGGAGCCGCCCAGAACTCTTCTAAAACACGGCGGCGCAGGAACCTCACATGTGCAGGAGGCTGCCATCCTGCGGCGGCTCGTGCTTGATCTGTGGATGTACGATGGCCGGGTGGGGAATGGCAGTCGCGGGGGGGGCGGGGAGGTGTGGGGGGGCCGGCACCATGTGCGGGGAGAACCTGCATTGGGCAAAGAGCAAATTCACAGATGGGCTCTTTAGAAAAGGAACCCCTTTCACAGTGTCCAGGAGGGGGACACCCCCCCAACATGGCACAACAGCAGAGGGAGGGGGGCAGCCCCCCCCCACCATATTACATGACAGCAGCATGTGCAGGGCTCCCCTGTCTGGTTATCATTTCGTGTGCAGGGTGTCCTCTGTCCGGATATCATTCTATGTGCCATAAGTCCCCTGTCTGGATATCATTCCGTGTACAGGGCATCTCCTCTCCAGATATCACACTGTGTGCAGGATGTCCCCTGTATCCCAGATCTCCCCACAGAAAGACAAACTTAAGACAGAAAATAGAAAACTTACCATCCCAGCGGGGGGGGCATCTGAGTCACTCCTCCTGGAGAGAGTGGGTAGAACCCGGGAAGGTCGGGTACCAAGTGATGCCTTGGCATGTCTGAAGGAACACAGGAAACATGGTGAAATCAATGGCCTTTGGTGCCGTAAGTATGCAAATGAGGCATATCTTAATTAAAACAGAATTACACCACAGCACTCTCAATCTCACTACTAGTCACACTGCCGATCTTACCGCGTCTCACTGCTGATCTCACTGCTGATCATACTGTCAGCCTCATTGTTGATCTCACGGCTGATCATGCTACCTGTCTCCACTGCCAATCCCACTGACGGTCTCACTGCCGATCACACTCCTGGTCTCACTGATGTTTAAACTTTGTGGTCTCATTCCTGATCTCACTGAGTCCCACTGCCGATCTCACTGCTGGTCTCACTGCCAATCTCACTGTTGATCACACTACCGGTCTCACTGCCGATGACACTTCCGATTATACTGCTGATCTCATTGCATCTCATCGATGGTTTCACTACTGATCACATTCAGGATCACACTGGTGGTATCACTCCCAATTTCAATGCCGATCACACTACCGGTCTCACTGCAGATCTCACTGCCGATAAACACAACATATTCCTACATGTTCTTCAGAAAGTGGCCTCGTTTACCTGACTTTGAATCGACGTCGGGTGGGTGGTGCCCTGTGTGGGGGCCAGGAGCAAAGTGCTCGTCGCTGTATGTGATGAGGGGGGTGAGCGGGTGCACTGCATGTGACGGCTGCACCACTGGGACCCTGTTCAGCTGGAAAAAAAAAACGGGAGGGATTGTCAACTCATGCTCTGATTACTTATGTTGCTGTAGACCCTCTTTAAACCTCAGGAGGGCAGATGCTCCCTTTAAAGACCAGTTTCCTGTTTGGTAAAGCAAAAGATGATGTCATGTTATTCACATGACACCATCCAGTCCCACATTCAAAATAGACCTCGGCACATTTGAATGCAGGGAAACACAAACGCTTTGCCTGAAAAGTGCAAGCTGCCAAATGCCAGAAGTGGAACAGAGCTCCCAGCTAGCTCTGCCACTGACTGATAAATGGGGTTTATCTCGTAAAAGGGCAGCTGTGTGTCCTAGGGGCTAGCCTGGCAATAATTGGGGAGATGTAGGTGCCCTGATGCAGCCGCCACTTAGGGCTTATCCACCTAGGGGCACCGAATTTCTGGCACTGCTCCACCTTGCCTGATTCACCGTTTCATCCTGCGGCCTGCGCAGATGCCTGATTCACCACTTCATCCTGCAGCCTGCACAGGTGTCTGATTCATCATGTCATCCTGCGGCCTGCGCAGATGCCTGATTCACCGCATCATCCTGCGGCCTGCGCAGATGCCTCATTCACTGCATCTGACTGTGAAGAACAAAAGAAACTGACGAACCAAAATCCAAGGAAAGATCAAAGAGAGAGCGAATAACAACAGTAATGCCTCCACCATATGGCCAAATCGAGCGCAACTGTAAGGCACTATACAGCAGGGGCCCCAAGAGAGCCCAGGTATAACAAATACATCGGTTTAAATTACATAAATCATACCTCACCAAAAAGAAAACTCTCTCATTTAAGAAGATCTATTTAAAGTAACTAAAGTCAAGGTTTAAAAACCAACTTGGAAGACCTTGTTCACCTGTAAGCTAAATCAGACTAGCAAGGCAAAGCTGAAGAGGTTAGCGGAAATTCCTAAGTATGGGCACGGTTAGGGGTTAGGGTTAGGTTTAGGGGTTAGGTTTAGGGAGTTTGAGTTGAGTTGAATGGCCTCCTAATGAAAATGAGGTCTAACAGTGAAAAGAATCATTAACATTAAACTTTCCGAGTCCTGCCTGAAAGTAGGTCATTGGGGGGTGCTGTGATCAGTATGCCAGCGAAGAATGGGCTGTAATTACCCCACTCTGCCATGTCCAACGGGACGCCAAAGTGGAGCAGGCCGGGACTGTGGCGTGTCGCTAGTTAGCTAAACGACATCGTCAGTCCACTTTCAATTTAACGCCTTTCAGCTCACATTAGCCTTCCTGGGGGAGGGAGATAAGAAGGCGGGGGATTTTAATTCCAGCTACCGTCCTGCCTTTGAGTAGGGAAAGAAAGAGGGGGAGAGAGGGGAAGGGGAGAGAGAGGGAGAGATAGAGGGAGGGGGAGAGAGAGGGACAGAAAGAGAGAGAGAAAGAGGAGGAGAGAGGGGGGAGAGAGAAAGAGGGAGAGGGGAGAGATAGAGGGGTGAGAGGGAGGGGGTGAGAGAAGGAGAGATAGAGGGAGTGGGGGAAAGAGAGGGAGAGAAAGAGGGGGAGAGAGGAGAAGAACAGAGAGAGAGGGAGAGATGGGGAGAGGGAGGGGGAGACAGAGGGAAAGAGAGGAAGAGGGAGGGGGACAGATGAGCATCATTAATGGGTATCACTGATGATCAAGGAGTAACATGGTAAGCACAGCTAAACGGTTCAGATGTGGTCGTCAGGGAAATCTTTCATGCAGGGCTGGCCCAGGCAGCGTTCCTGGAGAAGACAGTGCCACCCACAGGCTGTATCAGGCACACATGGATTTACACATGGAATAACATGTGGGTAAGTAAAACGTCCATTGAGTCTGTGTTCACTGAGGCTCCATTTGGAGAGTAACATATCACATCTTCCCGATTTGTATGACTGGAGTAGGAAGCCATGCAGACGAATTAGATTATGCGCTGGATGCCATGGGAACCCGATTGCTGGGATTAGCAGATTCAAGAAGATGCCAGGATGTTTGAGACCCGCTCAGCCCTGAATGTCATGGTCAGACAGGCACAGCAAGGAGGCGGCTATTCTGCAAACAGGACCACAAAATACCAAAATGAGACCCATTCTACCCTGAACATCATGGCCAGACAGGCATATCAAGGAGACAGCTATTCTGCAATCAGGACCCCAAAATATCAACATGTATTTTGGATGCCAGTGCATGTGAAAACAAAGTAAATGTCACTTTCTTGATCTTTAAAGGATGTTAATTGTATTTATTAATGCCTCTTGGCTGTCCCTTCCTGCATGACAAACCATTGGCTGGAAATCCCTCTCTCACTCTTCCAGACATCTGCAGGCATCAAATTGACCCTCGTGTTCCTGTGCGGTAATATACATGTGTGAGGGTCCAGAGCCTAAACCCAGGGGGGTGCCGTCTGATCCAGGGAAGTCGGAGCACAAACAGGGAGGCCGACTGTGATGGGATCATGTCCAAGTCTACAAGCTGCCACGCAATGAGCTACCCAACAGACAGCCGGAAAGTGCTGTTTACATCACAGCAATACCTTGCTGAATGAGGGAGGATACACGTGTAATAAACATACAGTGAACGGGAAAGATGGAGCTCAACTTAAAATGATCTCACATGAATGTGATGGACATGGCTGCAGAAACACCGAGCTGAACTGCTCCTGCTCTGGGTATATGATGGGTGTAGGTGTGTTACTGGGATGGCAGCAGGGGGCATGTGTTAAGTATGGGGGGGCAGGGAGGGGGGCAGAGAGCTGGAAGACCCCCTGGGGGACCCGGGTCTGGTAATCCCCCCTGAGCCCTTCAGCCTGTGTCAGCAACAGGGGTGCTGTCAAAGACACAAGAGAGGTATGACCTTCCACTGAGGTGACACTCAGCTCCTGACAGCCCTGTCATGATCCTCCTTAACCAGGGGAGTCGGCACACAGCTGGTTCTTGGTGACCAGGCGCAAGCAGGTGGGGTACATCTCTGTTGCCACATAAACTATGTCCTCACCCCATGCATCTTTCAAAAGCATAGTATGATATCCCTCAGCTGGGGTTAATCTCTTGTATGGGATGGGTATCCATACTAGATCAAGCATCCATATGGGATCAAGTATCCATATGGGTTCAGGGATCCATACAGGATCAGGGACCTATATGGGATCTGGTTTCCGAATGGGCTCAAGTATCCATATGAGATTTGGTACCCATGCAGGCTTAGGACCCATATAGGACCACATATGCACACAGAATTGAGTATCTGTATGGGTGCAGGTATCCATATGGGCTCAAGAATCCATATTAGATTTGGTATCCATATGGGTTTGGGTATGCATATGGGACTGAGCATCCACACAGCATAGGGTATCCATACGGGATTGGGTATCTGTATGGGATGGGGTATCCATACGGGCTCAAGTATCTGTACGGTATCACACTTCCAGAAACATGTCATAAAACCCAGACCAGGGATCCAAGACAGATTGTTACAGGGAGTCTGAGTGGATTGCTCATGGAATGGTTGGCAGGTATCAAATATCACAGTGTGGCACCAAACCTCCAGGGTTCGAACCCTAACTCCTGAAGCAGTTGAAAATGAGCCAATTATTTTATTGCAGAGTGTGGAATCCCACATGAGCCAAGTGCTCTATTCAGCTTTACGCCCCTAAACCGTTTGCATTATAGCAGAACACGCCAAGTGTTGAGCACTAATGAACCTACCCCACTACCTCCTGACTCTCCAGGATAACAGGCACAGCCTTCTGTGAGATAGCCTGTATTGTTCTCCATGTGATGCCTTACAAGGAGTACCCTTTCAGCTCACTAGCGATTGAGTTTTTCAAAGGAAGCTCAACAATAGGTCTTGTTAACACGTAAGCACCTGTTCTGAGGAAAAGAGAGTGGGGTGTAGCCCCGGGGGATCAGCCTTAAATGAAGCTTTGTGTAGAGGTTCAGGCGCTCTACTAACCCTGACCTTAACCCTGACTCCTCTCCTCTGCCTCAGTGTGAGGGTCTGCAGCCAAAAGCCCTTCATCATGTTCTACCAAGAGGAAGACAGCAACGTATTTTTTAGCGAGGAATCTTTCCTGCATGGCACTGTGGCACTGAGATCTTCAAAGAGACCAAGCGAGCCACGTGTGAAATCAAGTGGTGACCATCACCTTCCCTGTCAACCGGAGACCAGCAGATGGGACACGCAGAGCCACAGAAGCTGCCAAGCCACTCAAAAAAGAGTCACTTTCCACTTATTCTAATTACCATGAGATGCAAACACCTCCAATCAGAGCTGCATACCCCCCCCCCCCCATTGTATCTCTCTCCTTTTTGGACACTGGATGGAATGGATGTTGTAACTCAGACTCAATCTGCTGACTCAGTCATTTGATGTTATGAAACATGATAAGGTCACTGTCAATGTGAAGGATGGGGCGTGGGATAAAGACAGGGGAGGGTCGGTGTGAAGGATGGGGCGTGGGATAAAGACAGG
>JABJVO010000015.1:6307586-6323184 GCA_026770805.1 Boulengeromyrus knoepffleri | reverse complement strand
TTTCACTTGGTCTCATGCAGGGGGCGTCAGCGGTGAAGCTGGCCTAGGGCGCCATCTTCTGAGGGGGCGCCGACTTATCCAGGTGATTTCACTTTGTCTCAAACAGGGGGCGCCGGCGGTGAAGCTGGCCTAGGGCGCCATCTTCTGAGGGGGCGCCGACTTAGCCAGCCGATTTCACTTTGTCTCAGACGGGGGCGCCGGCGGTGAAGCTGGCCTAGGGCGCCATCTTCTGAGGGGGCGCCGACTGAGCCAGCCGATTTCACTTTGTCTCAGACAGGGGGCGCTGGTGGTGAAGCTGGCCTAGGGCGCCACATGGCCTTGGAGCAGTACTGGGATCGCTAATATATAAGTGAGAAATGATAACAGGGCACATATGTAATATTACCCTGTTATTAATAAAATAATATTCACAGACCCTTTGAAGCTCAGGGTTCCCCGTTTTACCTGAACTAAACACAATAAAAGCTTCTGGTTGCACTTGAACAACAGATATACTAACCGTCTACGCTACTCTCGTACAATGCAAACCTGTAAAGCTGTGTGCAGTATTATTAATAATGTGTAGTATAGCTGCTGCAGTATTATAAATGATGTGTAGTATAGCTGTCTGCAATATTATTTATGATTTGTAGTATAGCTGTCTGAAGTATTATAGATGATGCGTAGTATAGCTGTCTGCAGTATTAAAAATGATTTATAGTATAGCTGATTGCTGTTTAATTTATGTTTTGTAGTATAGCTGTCTGCATTATTACACAGGTATGGGGGGTAATACCCGGGGTTTGTGTGATGCAGACTTGAGTGGTTTGTGGGGGGTGACTGGATTGGCTGGCTGTCTCAGGCAGGTCCCCTGAGATTTGGCTGCTCTGTGGTTTCGGGTACCCCCCCGACAGACTTCAAACAGCTGCGCTGCCAGAGCCGCTCTGCGCAGGCCAGACGGAGCGTGTCCACAGCTGTGCTGGCTCACGACGCTGTAGGTACGAGAGGCTCATTATTCGCATGTCATCATGAGAGATGAATAGACAGATTAACTTTTGGCTGACCCTGCTTTCTTTAGAGAAAACATTGACCCAGTGCATAGGGTGTTTACCTGCAGACTTCAAACAGGAGGCATCTCAGCAATAATGCTTAGCAATCCATGCAAACCCCCAATCCATTCACTGCCTTGGATTAGGCTCCGTGCCTCATGGGGGACTATTTTAGTCCTGCCCCACACAGGTACATAAGCTCAAAAAAAAACAGACTGATCTCTGCAATATTTAGTCTGTTGTACCTTGCAGAGGGGCACCTAGACATTACAGAAATGCCCGGCCTGTTATGCTGGTCCTCTGCCTGCCGCCTCTTCATGACTGACACTGCAGTCATACTGTCCCTGTCCCTTGTGTGTGTCCATGTCATGGCTGGGTTTGTACTTACGGCACCTACAGACAGCAATAGCCATTCCTGAAATGGAAGGAGGTGCTTCAGAGCCTCCTACATGAAGCACTGTCTACAGGTGGAGATTGTGTTCATGAAATGTGCTTTAATAAAGAGTGAAGATGATTGTTTGCTTGGCTGACAGCCAGGAAGAACTGGACAGCTCTAGAGACAAGGCGGGCGGGTCAGAATGGCCAGATGCAGTACGCCATGGGCAAGGAAAACTGAAACATTGTTACATTTATTCAAGTGATTGCATATTTTGCCAAAATGCAAATATAGAACTCAACATAGACCACACCCTCTGCTGACAGTGTGTAAGCAGTGGGGGGCAATTGCACTGGGCTCTGGTAATTCACCTGAAGCTAAGAGAGGGCCTGTAGCAGACGCTGGTCATGTGATCCATCATCTTATCATGCAAGGCTCCTGGGGAGAGGAGTCGTGTCACCAGGCACATGTCACCAGGCATGTCATCAGACGCACATCACCAGACACATGTCACCAGGCACATGTCACCAGGCGCATGTCACCAGACACGTCATCACACGCACATCACCAGGCAATGTCACCAGATGTAGGTCACCAGGCATGTCACCAGATGCAGGTCACCAAGCATGTCACCAGATACATGCCACCAGATGCACATCCCAAGGCACGTGTTCATCAGATGCACATCACCAGACGCATGTCATCAGGCATGTCACTAGGCACATGTAACCCAATGCATGTCACCAGATGCATGCCACCGGATGCAGGTCACCAGGCACATGTCACCAGGTGCACAGTTGAACTAGTAGATTGGGAGGCAGATCAGAGCTGCTATTTTTAACCTAGACCAACAGATCTGCTGGCAAATAATGCAGACGAGACATGCACACAAGAGCCAGCGGGAAACTCCAGCGCAAAGATCTTAGCAGAGTCTGCAGTTCCAAGGGAACGGTCTGTGAATCTCCGGAAAGGTGCGCTGTAATCTCCACTCGCTGTTAGCGTGGGGGCCAGATACACACGTCACCAGGCAAATGTCACCAGATGTGTCACCAGATGAATGTCAATAAATATATGTCACCAGGCACATGTCACCAGATGTATGTCACCAGAAACATCACCAGACACATGTCCCCAGACATATGTCACTAAGCACATGTCACCATATGTATGTCACCAGGCTTATGTCACCAGATGTATGTCACCAGATGAATGTCAATAGATATATGTCATCAGGCACATGTCACCAGATGTATTTCATCAGGCACATGTCACCAGATGTATTTCATCAGGCACATGTCACCAGATGTATGTCACCAGGCATATGTCACCAGATGTATGGCTGTTTCTGTTGACTCCATCTTTTCAGCGGGGGGGTCCTTTTCGGCAGATTTCACCAAATGGGGGAGTCAACAAATTTCAGGTGGGTGTGGGTTACTATGTGGCTACATGCCTGAACTACTGAACTGTTCAAAACGCACATTCAGACATTGATTCATGTGAAACACTTTTACTGAAAAGGTATAAGACAAGAAAAGAACAAAACTTCATTCCCCGTCATTATTTAATCATCTGAAGGCAGAGAAATGCAAAAGTGAATCCATTTTTACAATAATTATCTTGAGGCGATTCATTGCAAAGAGCTTCTCAGTGATTTTTTTAAAACAGTCACTGCTGCTTGGGTGACCTGCTATTAAAGTTGCATTTATGGGCAGCACCTATTAAACGGCTTTGAACAGACATGGCATTTAAAAAATGTCCGACTTGGTTTCCAGCTGATTGCCGGCATCTGCTCCTGAGAAAGACTGAGGATCATAGCTGGCATAGCTGAGAGGCCGCAGGTTCAGTCAGAGCTCAGTCAGGCTGACTATATGTGTAGGGGGCGTGGTCCTGGCTGTCTGAGAGGCTGCAGGTTCAGTCAGAGCTCAGTCAGGGTGACTATGTGTATAGGGGGCGTGGTCCTGGCTGTCTGAGAGGCAGCAGGTTCAGTCAGAGCTCAGTCAGGCTGATTATGTGTGTAGGGGGCGTGGTCCTGGCTGTCTGAGAGGCCGCAGGTTCAGTCAGAGCTCAGTCAGGCTGACTATGTGTGTAGGGGGCGTGGTCCGGGCTGTCTGAGAGGCCGCAGGTTCAGTCAGAGCTCAGTCAGGGTGACTATGGGTAGCGAGGCATCGTGTGCGTCCGCCTGGCCTCGGTGCCACATCACAGCACGTCACTGTCCTTCTCATTCTGCTCATCTCCCCGTTTCCTTTAATTCTTTTAAAAGCACATTTCTGTATATTTGCAGTGTGATGGGGGTTCAATCCACAGCCTGCACATACTGGCAATAAAGTGTTCTGAGTTCTGACACATCCTTTTTGGCCTAATGTGCTGAGTCTCACAAATCTCGAATGGCAGTTGATTTGAAAAAGTTTGAAAAAATATTAAAAGCTTACACCTATCTATTCTATAACACATGCTGGCAAATGTCACATTAAATATACTCCGAGGTTACTCATTGTCTCTTCAGTATCCTTTGTGGTTTTAGCAAAGACGTTCTGACCATCTGCAGGCTGAGCTGTACAGATGTGTCGTCCTGGGAGACACTCATTAACCCCCAGTTCCTAACGCCAGCTACAAGGGCACAATCTGCCCCCCCCCCCTTTCCGTAACAGTAGATAAACATGCAATCACATAAGGATGAAACTTAAAAAGTCAGCTGATTGCACTGTCATCCAGAGATTAACGCTCAGCATGTTTTTGGACTTTGGGGTGGGGGGACCTGGAGTACCCAGGTGAAGCCCCACAACGACATGCGGAGAACCCCCCACCTGTGGAGCCATGGGAGAGACTCAAGTTGTGGTGCCAGAGATGTGAGGTGACAGTGCTAACCACTGCACCACCCCAAATATAAACATTATCAGTAAATTTGATATTCCACTGGCTTAGAGAAAACAGATAACCAAAATTTTCACATCCCTGTTTTCCAGTGTGACCGCAGACAGTAAATAAAACGGCTCCGTTTTCCATTCACCGACAGCTAAGACTGTGCCGTACTGCCTCAGCGCCCGGGCTCACTGCGCCGTACTGCCTCAGCGCCCGGGCTCACTGCGCCGTACTGCCAGGCTCACTCTCGCTTTGTGCACAGTAACACCGGACAGCAGACAGAGTGAGCCTGACACAGAACACTGGCAGCTCTGTGGGCCTTTGAAGAAGCAGAAAAGCTTCATCCCCCTTAAACATATTCACTCTGCGGTCACACATCGTTAAAAGCACCATATAGCATTTATAACCACCAATAGCACTCGTTATTATAAAGTCAGTACTTGGCTTGTATCTCTTGGCCACTTCAGGCGGGTGAGTGAGGGTTTCACTCAGCAGTCACCATGAGGCAGTGACACTTTCCTGGGGGGCCCTTTCTCTGCTGCTCTGCTTTCAGGGCCCTGTAAAGAATTATGGCAGGTAACCTGGCAACCAGTCACATAAACGTTCGGCTCTGTAGCTGGAAATATCCTATAATCACAGAGGTGGCCCATCCATGCAGGAGCACATGTGTTAATTACAGACTGGGGAGCACAGAGAGGGCAGGCTCATATATGCACCAAACGGGATTAACGAGCTGGAGACAAGGGTGGACGGTTAAGTCATGAGGGCAGGGAACAATGTGATTATGGCATGACCAGTGACCTCTGCTGGCCAACCAGAGACAAGGTGGAGGTGGATCCTGACAGTGATGCACCATCAGTGAGCCGTGGGGGGGGGCGAGGGGTGTCTGGTACAACACTGGGATCCGAAAGCCAGACAAACTGGAGCTGAAGGTGAACTGACAGCTCTTTCCGTTCAGCAGAAGTGCCTCGATTGGGAAGATGAAATATTAACTAAACTTCACGGAGCATATGGTCTCACAAGGTCTTCTTATTAAGCAGTGCCGTTGATAACAAGCATTGTAATGTCCTTTAAAGCTTATAAATTTTTCATTTGTTTCACTCATAACAGCCCCGGGAGTAATAAACAGCATTGAGGATAATTGCAACGCTCGCGTTTCTCTCTTAAGCACACATACTCTTGGTATTTGTCAGCCACTGTGCTCTTCAGATCTCATGGATTCTTTCTTGGTGTGTTAGCAGGTAACACAAAGCACTGACTCCTCACCTCACTGCATGCAGGGATTCTGCCATCCCCTATCTGCTACACAGGGTGTACTCTCACTTGGACAATGGAGGCAGTGCTGTGAGAATCATGTTTTTTGATTTCTCCAGCGCTTTCTATCTGAGCCGCAGTGGTGCTTCACTAAATCATTTCTTCATTCTGACACAGAGCCTTTCAGCCACAGGTAACACACAGCACTGACCGTGTCACATCTCTGCGTGTAGGGATTCACAGCTGCGGGATCAGGCTCAGCTCTGAGCCGCAGTGGTGCTTCACTAAATCATTGCTGTGTTGTGGCACAGGGCCTTTCAACCACAGGCAACACACAGCACTGACCATGTCACAGCACTGACCGTGTCACAGCACTGACCGTGTCACATCACTGCATGTAGGGATTCACAGCTGTGGGAACAAGCACAGCTCTGAGCCGCAGTGGTGCTTCACTAAATCATTGCTGCACCCTGACACAGGGCCTTTCAGCCACAGGTTAAATGCTGTTTTAATTGCCCCCCCCCACTCTCTCTCTGTCTCCCTTTCTCCCTCTCCCTCTCCCTCTCTCTCTCTCTCTCGCTAGAGGGGTATAGCTCTATATTTGTTTGTAGATTTACGGTCAGTGAGATAGATGCTGAAATAAGAGGTATCATTTTTACTAAAGACAGTTTGTGGACAGGTGAGGGCACTTATCCTCTGGTGAGTAACACAGGCTTCTGTTTTATTTAACTCTTGGGTACTTTTTGGGCCTTTCCTTTGTATTCAACACTGGGATTTGTGCTCATCTATACAGAATATCAAATACGACGATGAAAAGGAATGATTTCAGATTTCAGGAAGAGTGGAGATACATGATCATCACATTGATGGGAGCATGAAAGTCTCCAGTGCTGGAGATAAACCATGAAATATTCTGTCTCCTTTCAAAGTTTTGGGAAATTAAAACATTTTCATGTAAATTCGCAGCTCCTCACTGAAGTGAGCGAGATGAGGGGGTGGGGCTGGCAGGGGAGTTCACCCAAAATTCTAAATGAAACAGGGAAAGATTCTGTTTAGGGGGCCATCAAACCTGTGTATCTCATGGTGAATGGTCTGTGAGTCTTGGTCAGAATTCTTATAGAAATGGTCTGAAGTGACATTTGATCTGTGAGTCTTGTTAAGCAGGGACCCCCTAGATCAGGGTTCTTCAAATCTGGACCTCGATTCCAAATCCAGGCCCTGTTTTCAGTTCTCCCAGGTAGTTAGTGTAATAATTACGGATTCTGATTGGTCAGAGGCTTCACACCTGGCTCACAGGTAAAGGAAGGCTGGAAAACCGGCAGTGCTCGGACCTCGAGGACCGTAATTTGAATAACCCTGCCCTAGATGGCATGCTACCGTGTTACATTAGAGAGCAGAACACACCGGCGTTCTGCAGCATGGAATGGCTACTTTGTTGTCAACAATTCAGTGTAAATCATCTTGTTCCTGCCATGTTAAGCTGGGTTAGACGCTCTTCACTGTCTCACAGGACAACACAAATCACAGGTGTTAATTCTGAATTTGTAAATGTATTTTCATTATTTAAGGCCGCTAGGGCTGTTTATAGAGATACTGTCTAGCTATTTGGAAACACATTTAGGTAGGATAGTGGCTCTTTTCACTACACACACAGACACATTCATATATAGCTGCTTCCTATCATGGAAAGGCAGTCACATTAAACTGGAGATATCCTGAACACCTCCCACGCATCCTACCTGCCGCCCGGATCCATCACGCAGTTATGCAGCATATAAGCTGGGACCCTTGAGAATGTGAAATGAAGCTGATGACAGGACGTCTATGAGCCCGCAGATTCCCAAACACCACTACAATCTGCATGTAAACAAGTATACTAACCAAAGTGTCCCAGCACAGGTCAGCAGTCTCAGGACGACGCGGGACCGACATCACTGAAAACAGCTGTTTCCCATCTAACTTGTTGATATTTTGGCCTGGCCTGCATGAGCTGAAAGATTCCGGTCATGCTGCACTGCCATTTCTGCTGCAGGTAGGACTTGACTCGGCTTCTCCGAAGTGTGAAAGGTGCTCCGCTCCAGGTGTCATTCAGAGCTGCACGCCCCTCTCACTCTTCAGCTTACAGGTGGACACCCTGACATTGTCCTGTAGAATTTGCTGGTGCAGTCCAGAAGCCATTGTTCCCTGGGAGATCCCCAGGCTGCAAACCAACCCCAGCCCATAATATTCGCACCAGCATGCTTCACGGCTGAAACGAGCTTCTTTTGTCGGATTGCAGTGTTTCCTTTCTTCCATAACACACTTTCATCTCATGTGTCCGCAGACCATTCAGCCCACTGGACCATCCACATGGGCTTCAGGCTGCTTGAGCTGTCAGTGTTTCCCTTTGCTTTGCAGCCATGTTTCCTCCTTATTCATGAACATTGACAAGAGACCCCTGTAGTTATTTCCCTGTGAGTCTTTTTGGACAATTTCCTCCAAGAGTGATTTGTCTTGCACTGTGAATAACAGCACTTAACACTTCCTGTCTATGGAGTGGGAGCGGGCCAAAATCTATAAAGATGCTTACGTAATGTAAAATGAGTAAAGGTAATACATTTCAGCCACATTGACAGTAACTTTTCCTGGTCCTCAAAAATCTCTTTGTCTCCAGCTCTAAGTCACCAGCACAAATGCATGTCACAGTTGCTGTCATTTAAAAATGAACTTCATACTAACATAACATTGATTAGACCATCTGGCTGAAATTACTACCCAGTACACTTATTATCTGCTACAGACTTGTGCTTTTCCCAGCGAATGTGGGTTCAAAGTGTGTTTTGCTTTAATCAAAACATTTATGTTTAATTTCATTCTCCTCATCTGTTTCTGGACAAAGAGCAGATCATAATAATGCAGAAATGTGAACGACAGAAAAGTACGTCAAGATTTTCTCCGGTCGCCGACTTGTTCGTCTCTGTGGAGAGCTTCCAGCAGCAGCCTTTAAAGGAAAACAAAAAAAATGAAAGTGTCACAGTGCACACAAATTGAATATTTCTGGAAAATTGTATATTGTTTGTTGGCTAACCCATGATTTTTCTGCTCTTACTATGCTGATGCAATCTCAGCTGCAGTTGGTGCAACTCAGTTAATGATGGAACAGAAATAATCAGAAGAGGAGCCACTGCACACGGGACAGTGGACTGCAAACGCTGCCGTGCACATGGCATCACGCCTGCGGGGTCCTGACACGCGTGTGCTGCTGTCTTCACTGACCACACGTTGAGCTACATCGCCATTTATCATGTTGGGTCTTTTAATGTGGCCGAGTGTGGAGAATCGCTTTTCATGAGGGGTTTAAGGTAAGCCCTGGACACACTGCCATCACCGCAGAGCTGTGATCCCACTGAGCTGCATGGTTCTTCTGGCTGGACATTATTTACACGTTAATTAGTTAGCTGATGTCACCTTCAGAACAACCAACAGAGAACGGCTGAGGACCCCTCCTGCCTCCGGGAGTATTCTAATGCCTCAAAGGCCTTCAGTGAGTCCCGGGTTTCTCCAGCCCCCCCACAAAGGGACCAGCTCAGAATAGATCAAACTGGAGGAATCTTATAAGAGGCAGGAACTATCCTATAGACAATCAAGAGACATAGTAGAGCAAGACATAGTAACATTACTAGGCTACTTACTTACACATTACTTCAGGTTTATTTAGCTGCTAAAAGACTGCTCTGCCCAGTCCTCACACTGACTCTCACTGGGACGGGCATTCTGAAGATGGATGGAATGAACGTCCATTAAATGAGGTTTATACAGTATATGAAGCAGGGAATCTGCACTTCTGATGGCTTCGGGATCCTGCTCTGTGACCCTGGCAGCAGTAATGTGGACAGCCAGGGATGCTCACCTAGACCCCAATAAAATGTAAAAGATCCAGGAAAAAAAGGGTAAAAATCTTGTTTAAAATGTGTGATAACTGTGCGCCGGTCGGCCCTGCATGCTGACGTGCTGCTTCAGTGGCGGATAACCTGCAACTGCTTCATCCTGGGTATGATGTTAATCTGCGTCCAGCCCTATAAGGAGGTCCGCCAACTTACAGGGAAAAAGTTGGGGGTTGGTGGCAGGATTGGCGCTCCAGCCACTGGAAAAAACCATTTGGACTAGTGTGGTGCTGAGATATCACCCACTGCACAGCTGCACTCATCCCTGAGGCGGTTTGTTGTGTGGTGAGTGTGGCGACGCCCTGTAATCAGTGCATGGTCCTTACCTATTAAACAGCAGCCTGGAATCAATTAGCTGATGGCAATTTGATCCATAATTGCCTTTAGCGGAAAACGAGCACATCAAGTCTTTATCACCAGGAAATTTACTACAGCCATCTTAGAATATATAGACTCATTTGTTCTGGTAAATGGCCTTGAATAGTAAAGAGTAGGACTGTAGCTGGTAGCTTATGCTGGGAAACAGTCCCTCCATCTGGGAACACACACAACAACCATGCGACCTCTAATGCACTTAGGGCTCTGGCTGCCTTTCTGTTGCCATGCGACAGTCTTTCATCTTTTCATCAGTCCATCCTACGTTTCTGGTCAATGGGGCCTTAGCTGTTTTTCCGCTCTACAGAGGCAGTTCCTGCCCTTCCTGACGGACACAGAAAAAGATCGTAATGATCTGTAATGGCGCTCGTCAGCTGCAGATGTCTCAGGTAAAGATCTTGCCTCAGATCTCATTTGTTCACAACGTGCTGCCATTGCACATCATTAGCACAGATGCTAATTACCACCGATTAAAGTAAGCTGTCATGAGGGGGGTGGTCTCAGCAGTGCCTCTGTACTGACACGTTATCCGTTTTCTGCAGATTCCCTTAGCAGTCGTTGTTATTCATGGACAGAACAGCAGCCTCAGCGAGTCGCTCAGGACGTACTCACACTAATATCGTGCCCTAGCAAGGTTGCCCCCCCCCCTGCAACTCCCCCTCTGGTCTGCACTCACATCGCACTTAATGATCCTGGCCTGAGCACACTTATGCCATCACCGTGCAACTTGTTTGTGTTGAAGAAAACACAGGAGGGGAAGTGCTATCGCACAGCAGAATGGAATTTGCGATTAATGCCCTTGTTTTGTGAGTTGTTTCAGGCACGACAACACATACACATTTATCAAGTATGTAATGCAGCGGTATTTATTTATTTGTAATGCACCAATTAGAAGATAATCCTGCATTTTGCCAAATATCTCAGTGTTTGTGCAGACCGGTGCTGCACAGGATACCAGTCTTGAAAAGGCACCATGGTACCTCATATTCGAAAACTTTTCGGTATTACATTTCTTTAGTACTTGTGCTAATTACACTATTACAGAAATCACTATCACTATATATCACTAACCATCGAATCGGAACCATGGACTCAGTATGTCTGAACCACTGCCAAAACTCAATTATATTCTATGTCAGAATTGCACGCATCATGCTATATAGAATACAAAAATGTCAGCTAGCTAAATCTCCCTAGCTTCACATCAGTGATTTATGCAAGGGATCTTATAATATAGCAAGATCTTATAACATAGCAAACAGGCTATGTTAACAGTATCAGACTAGCGTCTATACAGGTTAATATGCCTCGCAGTGTTTCAAGTAGATAACCAAGCAAAATGAACTGCACCAGGAGTTTTATATGTTTGTTGAGCAGAAGAAACTGCTGTAACCTCTTATATTATCTGTAAAAAAAAATGACACGAACTGTATAGCCATCCCAATCCATTTCTCCAGGGTTTGGTTTATGTAGTGTACATGAGCGCATGTGTGTATCAGTGACATCATTGATGTCATGCCTGTGTTTCATTCTCTGTCACAGTCAGCAATCGCACTACATCTGAGTCTGACTAATCATGCTCTGGCCCACCTCCCCAAGCAGGTCAGGGCACATTACAAAGCGATCAAACTAGTCAAACAATCTGGACTTTGGAGGTCAAATGTGCTCGGGCACGGTAAGATTCGGCTAGTGTGAGTGCACCCTCTTAAGCCATTCTACACAATATCGGGGCAAAATGTTTAATGCGGCATGTCTGTCCATCCCCACAAAAAGCTGTAACTTGCTGTCCCATTCAGCAGCAGCCATGTGAGAATTATTCATGTTGAAAAGATCCAGATCTTTGGCTCTTCGTTAGATATTCCAATTCTGTTACACGGAGCGAGTCTGCAATTCCACCTGCTTTGGTGTGTGAATGTCAGCCTTGGGGGGGGGGAGGAGGGTGATCACATTCTCCCAAACTGCTTTTGAAGTCTTCTTGAGGAAAAAAAAGATCAGACTCAGCGAAGTGGGCTTCCTCTCCTTTGGTTCGCGACCACCATCTTGGGGGGTGTGGCAGGCCTCACTTTGAAGCTCAGCGACAATAGGAGGATATAACTTCTGAAAATAAAAAATACTCCTTTTCAACATCCGCGGGCTCGCGGAAACTACACAAGAAAGTCTTTCAGAACACTTGAAATGAAGACGATGACGAGCTGGAAGACGGTAAATGTTTAATGAGCTGCTGTATTTTAAGCAGGCAAAGTGATGCAGTGTGGCTGAAGAATCCTGTTTGCACCAGTCTACTGTATTACTTTTTAGTGCCATTCTGGTGAACTTTCCTGGCCCTTAGTGGAATCATCATCCAGCTGTAGATGATCCAGATTTGATGATGTCGGCATAATATGAAATATTAAAATATGATTGGTGACAGGCGGCCACAGTGATGAAGGAGGTACAGTATGGTGTTGGGAAGGCTGTGTCATGGAAGTGCTTCAATGCTGAAAACCAGTTGTCTTACAGTGGATCAGAATTTTAAAATAAAGCAGTGCAGGCAGCAGCAGAACTGACATCGGAATTCTGGGTACGTGCGACTCCTTTGTCTCCGGGAGCCGGGCCTGGGTCACAGGCTGAACTGGGACTGACATCGGAACGTCGGGAAGGTGCAACTCCCTTGTCTCTGGGAACCGGCCCTGGTGCACTGCCCACTGCCTGCACCTTTCATGTCACCTGCTTCCTTTGTAAGAGTGAGTTGGAGCAGGCGGGGCCGTGGGGGCTGAGCTATGCAAGGGGTTTTCAGAGGCAGCGTCCGTGTCCCACTGCGGGTGGGGTGGGGGGAGCAGGGGGGCACACCTGGGACAGCTCCCAGCCACCTGCACATTGCAGAACACTGGGGCAAAAGCTAAAATGAATTACTTGAAATTTTCCATAAGTTTTGACATGTCAAAGTTAGACACATGCTGCTAGTCTGTTCTGCTAGTTCATATATTCATTGAATCAGCAGAGGGTTGAAATGGACCTGAAGCCCCTTCCAGGGACAGGATGCCAGTCTCTCACAGGGCACAAGGAAGGGGACACTCCACAACCACAAGTTATGAAACGTAGTACAATGCATGCTGAAGATTCACTTGGTAGTTCAAAGTTAAGCAAGCTCCAGGCAGAAATGGTTACATGGGATTTTAATGCTGAATGTTAGTCAGCCTGGCCGCGGCTCTTCGTGAAGCAGAGCGTTTTCCCTCCCAAGATCAGCGAGGGGTTTGCCCACTGGCTCCGTGCCTGGACCCGAGAGCTCCTGCCTGCAGATGTTTACCCCAAAGGATAATGGAGTTTTAAATGCTGTAAAATAAGCAAGCTGTGAGTTTTGCACGATACCAGGTGGTTTCTTATGAGACGTTCTATCATCTGTGAGTCCCCCTTTGTGGGTACGGCATGTGATAGCCCCGCCCCCTGGGCCTCCACGCGAGGCAGTATGTCATCTGAGAGTCCCCCTTTGTGGGTACGGCTTGTGATAGCCCCGCCCCCTGGGCCTCCAAAGGTCTGAAGTTCAAGGTACTTTCCATTCCAGTCACCCTCGGGCACGTTCATCAAAGATACCCTCAGGATACCATGAAGATGTTTGATTTCACTCTGCCGCGGATAAACTGGGGAGGCCAACCGTAACAGAAGTGGTTACTGTAACTAAGTTAAGGATTTTATCAGTGTCAGCAAACAAGTTCGAGTAGATAAACTAACTGCCCAGACGACGGTCTGAATGTGGGCAAAGAAAAACAGGATCCCCGTCCCAGCAGGTGAAAAGCCCCACAGCGGCGGGGGCATCAGAGACCAACATGACGAACTGGGAGCGAGACACTGAGAGTAACATGAGAAGGAGACAGACGCTTAACATACAGGCTTTCATGTCATTATCTTATTCAGTGACATTCCATTTATACATGTCTTTGTGTACTGAAGAGCGGAATCCTCATCAGTCAAAAATCAACTGCTTGTTCTTTATTTAATAGATTCTGCCCTGAATGCATAACAGTGGTAATATCTAAAGCCTTGGGGTGAATTTCAGATAGAAAGCCCACTATAATGTTCAGTGATGGACTCTCACATCGTGGCGGCTTCCCCTCTAATTGCGGTGAGGATAAATCGGCAGCATCAGCCAACCAGCCTTTCCAGTACGATGGCGTCTGCGCTTATCCTCAAAGAGCGATGTATCGCGGTCACTTTATAATAGGCGAAATGTAGAATAAAACTAGGAAAGGTAAAAAGTAACATTCCCTCACTGGGGATGGGCAATATCTCTCATTTTTAGAATCTTTTCGATCCGACTCGAACCAATACCAAGGTTGGTATCGTCGACACAGACTCCGACATTCAGTCCATTTCCAAAGTCTACAAGCATTTAAATTACACAAAATTCAGTATCGATCAGCACGTCCCTACTGCACACTTACCAGATACACGAGTTCCTGAAAAAAGCTTCTCATTTTGCTATCATTTTTTTCTGTTCTCACGCTACATATCAACTTGACATCACCGATATTTGTACTGAAAACCATTTGTACCCTGTTCATTTTAAAATCTAATAAATTGTTTTTTTTATTGTATATTTGTATATACCTACCACTATGTCAGTGGGAGTGGCAATATCAATACCACCACGCACTATCGATACTTCCAGTTACCTCCAGGTGTCTTAAGTATTCCTACGTCTGAATTAAAGGTTCCGACGAATAAATTGTACGTAGCTTATTAAACACACTGACGGCAGTAAAAAGACCTGCGCACTGGAAGATGCTGCCATCTAGAGAGCAGACATGAAAAGGCGCCCGAAGAAACAGGGTGTTAGGCTGAAAAAGGCAGCCCTGCCGCAGAACGCATGCGTGTCTCGGGAGCGAGCACCGCTGAAAGCAGCGAAAGGAAAGCTCTTCAGTAACGCGTGAAAACGACAGTTTCATTTCAGTAAACTCATAAAACGTATATAACATTTCACACGGCATTGTATTTTGTTAAAATACA
Source organism: Boulengeromyrus knoepffleri (assembly GCA_026770805.1). NCBI lineage: Eukaryota > Metazoa > Chordata > Actinopteri > Osteoglossiformes > Mormyridae > Boulengeromyrus > Boulengeromyrus knoepffleri. Next base: position 6,308,386 of record JABJVO010000015.1, on the reverse strand, counting down.
CATATACATCATACAAACAAACGAATTATATCTCGGATCCGAAAACAGATTGTTACTTAATACTTTAAGTTATAGGCTATCACACGCATGTTAGTATCGATTTAAAAGTTCAAAACAAGACAATTTGGCAATACAACGTTTGTGGCATTATGTGTGTGTATCAGGTGTACAATAACACTGTTCTTTTCATGAAGAAAAAAATTAAAATGTCTGAGTCTAGTTTTAATCTAAAATAATGCTGCTAAAATAATGTTGCACCGCGTAGCTCAAACGGCACTTGCTTGTCTCCAAATTGTATTTAAAAGCGTCCTTGATGCTGGGGTCAGTGTAATGAAGAGGGTGTGGGATGTATTTTTCATGTATGTCCGACTACTACATTAGCAAAACTTTTCATTATATTATAATCCCAATAGTATCGCTGTACGTGTGGGCGGGGGCTCTCACTGCCACACCACGGTATTGCTGTGCCATTTTCCGCCGTCTGTAACTGATCTTCACTCCTCGGTAAAACCTTTGCCTTTGGTTTAGTTCAACAAAACACCAGTGCTGATTACGCATTTCTCTTGATACGGAAATATTGCATTTAAATACTACAAAATCGTGGTGAGTGGTATCATTCTGAGGGTGAAATAGCATTTCCTTGCGATTTAACAGTGAGTTACGAGACTGAAGCAGTGTCAAGGCCTTAGCGCAGGGGTGGCCAATCTTATCCGCAAAGGGCCGGTGTGTATGCGGGTTTTCCCTGCAACTCCCTAATTAGATTACTAATTAGAGGACTGATTGGCTGAAGAGTCCTCACA
>JABJVO010000015.1:6281487-6293180 GCA_026770805.1 Boulengeromyrus knoepffleri | reverse complement strand
CCCACAAGAATGAAGAATAATTTAGCAGGGAAGGCAAGACAGACAGCGCTGGGGTGTCCTTGTCCTGCAAGGTTAAGAATCCATTCCGTCTGAGCAGGAAAGAAGTGAATTAAAATAAATGGTGGCCAGATATTTATTGCGAGTTTGTAGATGAAGTGAAGTCGGTCGGTCGGCTCGGCCCCCGGTGGCGCGCGGATCAGTGGCGCTGCGTGACCCATTAGCTCCTTTCCGCGGCGCTCAATGTCACGTAACTCGTCCCGGTGGGAGGGGGGTCGGGAAGGTCTAAACACACGTGTCTTGTACAGAGGCTCCGGCAGCGAGACGTTTGATTGGTTTGTGATCATGTGACCGTGTTTGCCAATGATAACCCCACCCCCAGACTAAGAAGTGGACTTTTGGGAGTGTGCATTCAAATGGACTTTGGGGCCCGCTGACTCGAAGTTCCCTGAATTCTTTTTATTAGCCGACATGTTGCTCTCATAACGAACAAAGGCCATGTATAAGGAGTCTTTGTTGGTGCTGAAAAATCGTCAGCCGAGAGCTCGTTATCCCCAGTGCAAGTCGGCCAGGGCTAATTACCGACGGGGCTAATCCCTCCTGTTCGTTATAAAACATTGATTGATACCCATTACCTCTCCGCGCTTCGCTTTGTGCACAGCCTGCATCAGCAGCCTGGATGGGATCTCGCCCATCCTGCCAGCACCCAACTGGAACTGGGCCAGGGCACAGGGGTCACGTTCCAGCCTTAAGGGGCCCAGGGAGGGGAGGTGCCCAGGTGAGGCGTGGGCTGGGGGGGAATCGGGTTCCGGAGAGCCTGGGAGAGGGGTGGGAGCGAGCGGGACGCCTGGTGCTTATGAGAATCGGAGCGAGAGATTTTACCGGAATTGCGGCAGTGACATTTGTTGTATAAATGGGTTATAGGTAACAAAGCAATGAAAATAATGAAAAATTAAGCAAATAAAACAGTTAAAAAAAAGTAATTGGAAGTACAGGTGCTCTATGCCACTTCCATCGGGAGCAAGTGAGCATGCTCAGTGGGCAGACAGGGCAGGGACGGGCTCACACACACACGGCGCCCCCCCCCTCCGACACGCACACGCAGCAGGCCGCCCTGACAGCCGTCCGGCCCGCCTCCAGCGTGGCACCTCCACCGCGCCTCTCATTTTAGCCCTAACATGCAGAGGTGAGAATAAATATTTATAGTCCCAGGAAAATATTTATAGCTGTCTGTTTGATGCGGGGGGGAGGGGGGGGGGGTAAATGACTTTTTTTAAAGTGACACCCAGAGGATGATGAACTGAACGATGCAGATCAGACACAGTGAAACCTGGCTGTGCAGAAGCTCGAGGTATTTAAGGCTGAATTAATAGGCGAAGGGCTGGGGGATTTGTGGTTTACACGCAGTCGGCACACACTGGACACGAGGCAGTTCGATCCCCCAGGCTCAGCCTGACCCTTCAGTGACCTTTGACCCCATGCTGCCCCAGCCCAGGTCACACGTCAGCACCGGGTGTCCGCATTTCCGTGACCCTTAAACTCCAGATGCAAGACCTATATTTATTGGTCCCATCTAGGCGTAATTAAGGTGAAGAGGAAGGAGTAAGTGGAATGGAGACTGATCCGAGAAGTTACACAAACACAGAGGGAAGGAAATGGGCCCATGTGGTGACAAGGATACTGCAGGGTCTGCTGTTCTGGGGGAGTAGAGAGAGCTGTCAGAGTCGCGGGGGCAAGATAATGAACTGTGGAACTGTGGGACAGCGCCCCCTGCTGAGCAGGAGGGAGTTTGCAGTTATTTATACCTTGCTGTCTCTATTCCTGTTCGAACGGGAGACTCGAGCCAACCATCAGGATGTCTGTTTTTATTTCTTGGCTTTGAACGTGGAGCATCTCCACACGTCAGGTCTCAGCGGCCAACGCAAAGGCAGGAGGACGTTCCGGACCCTTCTGCCAGCACGTGTCCCCCAGCTGACTAGTTCATAGCTGCCGTGCCCCAGCCACCCGACACCGCACTCTTCTGGCGACGTCCTCTCCCACGATCCTCTGCTCCGGCCACGCCGTCGCTCAGAAGGTGGCAGCCATTTGGACCGAGAAGGTGTGGGAGGGGGGAGAGGGGGAGTCGTTAATTTGTGCGACGGGATGCAAATGAGAGGAGACAGCTGGCATGCGGCGAGTGGTCCGGCCTGCCGCTGCGAGGACCCCGCGCCACGGCCGCTGAGGACCCCGGACCCTGGCCCTTCGGCCGGCCGGAGGGATCGCCGGGCCGCAGGCGGCAGATGGAGCCTGCTGCGCTCTTCTCTTTCTGTTTTTTTACACACTGAAAGCACAACCATTACTTATCACACTGGGACGTGACTTCATGGGTCTTTATGGCTCCAGTCTGGGTCTGCCTGACCCGACCCGACCTGGTCCCAGGAGGGTGTGATCCAGTCTGGCAGTGGCTGAGAGAGCAGGAGTTCAGGGAGGAGAAGCTGTGCCAAGTGCTGGTCAAAATGGAAATCACAGTCATCTGACCTACAGAAGAGCCTTACTGGTTACTGGAAATGTCCCATGTTTTGGACAAGGTGCTTTTAAGTGATTTAAAAATGTTTTTCTTGCCACGTGGTGTTTGTATATACCTTCGGGATCTGTAAGGTCTTGTACTAATGTCCCTATAAAGACCTGTGAGATGATTTCCGGTGATTCTGTCTCGTCCAATGGAATGTCCCACCACGCCACCATTGGGATGTGGGTTTTGCACGCCGGCACTCAGTATTAAGACACGCCTCCTTGTAATCACAACGGTTTGCGCTCCCCAGACAAAGGGAGGCGCAGCAGACACGCTGTCCGTGTTTTTAACGCTGACCTCTTCCAGGGACTCGCTCCCTCGATATCTCTCTGAGGCCCAGCAGTTTTAAAGACTCCAAACGTGTGTCTTGTGAATGTCGGTCACATTCTTGCCCACCAGGAGTGCGTTAGATGACCTTTATTTTGCTAGTGTAAATGTTTTATTTTTCTAAAGAAGAGGAATATTTGTATCTAGCCGGGGATGTTTTGCGTGCGAGCACTTGTGGTGCTCGCACCATGATGGTGACTCGGTTCATATCCCCAGTGTGTCTGTACATAACCAAAGATGTTTCAGCATAGAGACAGTTAAAGAAGATCCCTCCACATTCATTCGCGCGTTCATTCTGCTGGGGCGATGGTGGTGCAGGAGGTAGTGCTACCGTTCGGCAAACGGAGGGTTGCAGGTTCGAGCCCCGGGTCCTCCTGACCCCGTCGAAGTGTCCTTGAGCAAGACACTGAACCCCGAATTGCTCCCGGTGAGCAGGTTGGCACCTTGCATGGCAGCCTCTGCCACCGGTGTGTGGATGGTGAATGTGAGGCATAAGTGCAGAGTGCTCTAAAGAGTAGCAAAAAATGCGCTATATAAATGAAATCCGTTTACCATTTTTACCATTCTTCACTCTGACCTGCCCAATAACAAAGCTGGTTTTTTATGTGACACCGAGAGACGCATTTGGATGGCCGTTTGACATTCATACACATCTCCTTTCCTGAGTCCTGGTTCCCACCGTTTATGACCTTGGTGGTCCGTGGTAAATTTGAGACACAGAGTCTGGCCCCTGAGTGCTACTGTCAGGTGTCATCTGGGTGGTGTTTACTGAGGGGAGTCTGTAACCCCCCCCCCCCCCGTGTCGAGTACGTCCCTGACGAGACAAATCTAACTACAGCCAAACAAACCAGACTCATCCGATGGCATGGACACCGGTTAACGGACTTGGGGTATAAACGGTTTAGCAGGTCGAGTTGCTCAACTCTGCCTATCTCTCTAACTGTGATTTCCACATTATTTAGTCCTCATTTTGTAAAGCATTAAAGATTTTGAAATAATTTTGGTTCATAATAAGGCTTTTCCATGTTATGTGCAGCTTAGCCCAGTGCGCTGTCTCTCTTGGGGGGGGGCTGCACCGTTACTATTCATGCCCCCCTCCCCTTACTGTTTATGTCACCCAAAGGGATGTGTAAATATGTGATTATGCACATCTCTCGCTGGATGTTGTCGCCTCCCAGGCTGCGGATCCCAATAAATCTGATGGCAGGGTTTCTGTTGTTGGTTCTGTGTGTTTTATCAGGCGGGAGCATGAGCTCCTCTCAGCGTCTCCACAGGCAGTCATTACACAGCCGTGTGCTGCTCGACCAATGGCAGATTAGCCGACTGCCACATCACCTTTTATTGCAGTCATTTGTTAGGTAAGTGTAAAGGATATGTGGAATTTTTTTGTTTATATTCACCATATAAAAAAATGTCAGATGGTACAATGTTTTACAGTTATTTCTCCTAAATGAAAACCTTCATAAAGTAACCGTTTGTGTCTGCAATGCATGTGAAATTCCTATCGATTTCTGTTTTACTGCATTCGTGATTAGTAGTAATATTAACACAGCTTGAAAGTTTGGTGGCGGTACCACAATTCTGATGCAACGTGAATCTGCTTGAACACCAGTATAACTTCGGTCCTTGGCATCAAGTTTATATATAGGCCCACAATATTAAAAAACATAGTTTTGTCATAGTGCAATATTTTGATGATTTCGGATTGTACTACCTCTCATGGAAATTGAGCAAGTCTAACCATGAGTTCCAAATACAATAAAATGTCTTTGTCATTGTACAATGAAACTGTGTGCTTTTCACCCAGATAGATAGATAGATAGATAGATAGAAAGGATTTGAAAGTATTGTGACTCTATAGAAGATTCATTTATGAATGTTAAGTCTGCTATGCTCAGTCAGTAAAATATCAGACTTTTAATCTGAGGGTCCAGGGTTCAAGTCCTTGGTGGGGTGAACCATTCCAATGTGCCTTTGCATTAAATTATTATTATTAATAATAATAACAATAATAACAACAACCGACTCGGGCACGAGAACGTGCATGTCATTCGTTCATATGTAAAAAGTCTCTGAGGTAGTACGAGTGGTGAGGTGTGACAAAATGAAAAGTAAAGGGGGACTTCGGAGATCATGGCAGAAGAGGAACGGAAAGCGGACATCAACCTCACACGTCACCGAGGAGGTGCCCACTGAGATTTACCGTTTTTGGTTTTACGAGAAAATATGAATGATGCACTACAGTCATACCACATGGAGTCATCCTGAGAATTGGGAGTTACTTCATCGTTACATGGACGTTTTTTTCCCGGTGTTTTAAGGCCATAGCGACAGAAAAGCTCACTTACATCATGCTAAGACTGCAGTCATTGGAATAGTGTAGTGATGTTTAACTTCAGGATAAAATGGTCCGGTACTGGTCTGCAGTTTACAAAAAGTGTACAAAACGGATCATTACGTTTAAACGGGTGATATTTGGCGCCGAAGGTCGGTGAGCCGTGAGCCTGCAGTCTTTGCTACACAAAGTGATGTCTGTACTTCATATTTTCAGCTGCGGTGAGCGTCGCATTTTGGTTTCACCTTTCGATCTTTCGGTTTTTTGCCTCGTAGCCCGCAAAATTTCCGTATCAATACTTGCCAGTTTAAAAAAAGATTTTTTTCACTGCTCTTCCCTTTGTTTTGGTTCTTCCCAGTGATTCGTTTTCTAGTTTATTGAAGAACATATCCTCCTTCGCTTTCCACAGAACTGGGGGAATTTTGGATTACCGAGAATTATGAATTTAGCAAACGAATATTCTTTTATCATTCTTGATCTAGAAATATGTATATCTGCGATGGAGTGACGCACAACAATGGAAGCGAATAAGTTTATTCCACAACAAGCTAAGGTGACCCTTTGTTACAAGAATGAAATTCTATCTATTTCAAAAGAACAATTCGGTTCCAATGTTATGTTTGTCACATACATAATCACACTCGATACAATGTGTAGTGAAATGCATTGTTGCCTGACTCCAGAGGACATGCGCGTAAAGAGAAATAAGTGTAAAGGGCACATAAGTACTGAGAGAGAAAGTCATGGGACATTAAACAAACATTTTACTGTTGAGTTCTGTAGCTGAATGTTCACCAGAGGGCGACATGAGGCTTGGTAAATTGCTCCTCGTCCGTTTTCCCTAAATCTATGTACAGGTTCTGAGGTTTATCAGGTACGCCTATACTAATCATCACTAGCGGCTGCTCCCCCAAACAAGCGACCACTTTGGCTTCATACAGAGAGACAGAGACCAGAGGTCCATTACAGTTCGGTTAAAACGTCTGATCAAAGCCATTTTCAATGTGCTAGACATGCTGGTTCGAGCATTCCTTCTGGGGATGTCCATTTCTGAAGCACTGTTCAGTACCAGGTCCCAGTACTCCCCTTGTTATTCAGTATTAGCAGATATTGAGAGGTGCTGGTACTGCATACTGGTGAGTACTGGTCCATTTCAAGCACTGGGTGTATATTCTACATGTCTCATTCTGTATTGTCCTTCTACCTCCTTGTTAAGTTAACATCGTATTATTTGTTTATCATTCAGTAGTAGCACACCGGTTAGAGGGACTGTGTCCATGAATCCCAGAAGCACAGCTGCCCCCCGCAGCGCACCTCTCCCTAGGCTGACGTCAGAAGTCCAGCCTTCCTCCTCCGGTACAGGGCTCCACGGCCTCCCCATCCGCCGTATTTGTGCTTATGCGTTTATTATGGTGGACATAGCGGCTCCGATCTCACCTGACAGCCTCCGTGGGTGGAAAAAGCACCGGGCTCTCTGCATCCTTTGCGTATAAATAAGGAGCGTTTAATGGTGTTCGCTCACCACCTCAACATATTTCGTTTTAAGAGATTTGATATTGGGGGTCGGAGATAAATAAAGCAGTGAGTCAAAATCATGCATTAAATGCGGCGTATTACGCTGGTGCTAAACGATCATTATTTAAAGACTTTAAAATAGATGCTATTAAGTAGGCTGATCAGAGGAAATGTTTGTTATTATGTAATTTTGTGAGGTGCAGGCGTGTTTTCTTCATGTGCGATACGCGCCGGCCGGACGGTCCTGATCTGCTTTTACACAACCGCTGCCGCTCCGGACCGCGCTACAGCCGGGGGTGGACTCTGATTTACGGCTGAATGCTGTCCTCCTGACGCCCCTGAGGAGATGTGGGTCGAGCTGGAGGAGGTGCTGATGGCCGGAGCCCTGTGGACTACGGAGAGGGCGAACCCCTATTTCATTCTGCAGCGGAGGAAGGGGCGCGGAGGCGGCGGTCTTGCAGGTACACGATGGCTGGATACTCGCTGGTTTGTGTCCATTTTCCATTCAAATCATGCAACATTCGTGTCATTAATCTGATATACTGATTATTAAACCACGGTATATACCAAGATGTCTACCGCAATCCCGGAATACATGCAAAATTTATTTAAATTTATTTAATTAAATATTTGTTTGTGGTTGGCATAAAAATGACAAAAGCTGCAATATAGTTCTGTTGACTAAGTTATCGGGCTATACAAATCCTCGACGAAATGCGAATTAGTCTTCATTAGATAAGTCTCTACCGACTTAAAGAATGGACGTCCACCGGAAACATTTACATTGGAGCCTGTTTTGTAAATTAGACTTATAATGTGAGTTTTACTGAAAGTTTATTTAGAAAATTGTTAAGGTAAAACCGAGTGTCCTTTCTGAGCCGAGCGGAGGAGGACTGAGAGGCAACGGGAACCCGCTCCCCGGCGCGTGCGTGTACTGGCAGCCGCGCGTGGTCACGCCGCGCGCTGCATCTGCTCGTGACTTCCAAACAGCAGGACAGAAGCAGAACATCACCATTTAGAATTTTTAGTCAAATGTGTGATCAAGTTTACGCAAAAACGTGCAGGAACATGTAACCAACAGACAGAAAACGCAATGCTAATCCATTATCATTTTGAATAGCAGCATCTTTTACGTCGACGCATTGCCGCGATGCTAATATTTGCGGTGTTACCGGTTTTTTTGTATTTATATGAATCACTTCTACGCCAATTCGTGAATTCAGGCATTCCCCGAGAGGCTTTGGATTTTAAACATTAATCACTAGTTTGTTCTCCGTAGATTTGATATTAGCTTTGATCTTCTGGCACATTATTCCGGATTTTTCTCAGGACATACATTTGATCCGTATTATTAGTTTCTGGAGACGCCAAAGATGCCACCTGTATCTACACCAGGCCGCCAGAAGACAGCTTTTGCTTTATCTGCACATCACTGAATGGTCTCGAACCCTGGCAGATGCACCAGTTCGGGTCTTATACCCCGGTCGGGGTTCTGCTGCCCGGGCTGAGCGAGGAAGCTTAATGGCTGTTGGGTATGATGTCAGCGCTGTGGGTGTGCGTGTGCATGTGTGTGCCAGGCCACCTTGGCTCATGGTGCACCCATCCCTCCAAAGTGCTTTTATTCTTTGGTAAAAACAGAAGAAACCCCGAGATTGAGCTTCTCATGGACATTACAGTATTTATTATTTCTGTGCTGTTTCAAAATGCATCTTGTGAAGCTGTTATTCAGTATATCCAAGCTGCAATGCAGAACTGAATACAGATTTGAGGAGTAGGTACCAAAGCAAATGTGAAACATATCATCCCCTACTTTTCTTAAAAGGACATTGGGTTGCAGGTGACCTTTGAATGGGGAGGGATATCCGTGCTGTGTGTGGAAATGTACCCTGAAATGTATCGCAGCCAATTGCGTTCATCTGATAAACGTAATCACCTGTAGGTCAGTAGTATGACTGAAGGGTGCAGTATGATCTTAGAAGTCTTATCAGCTGCAAAACAAATCTATGTTTCGCCCCAAATCAGCACAGATGCATTAAGGTCTCACCATTTAGGCCCTGCCTTTTCACCAGCACGGTCTGTAATGACTTAAGGTTGGGTGCGACACAAACAAAGCCAGTTTCATTTCCCCCCTTAGGCTTGCTCTCTTCCTCTTTGGTATGTTTCAGTCTCTTCTTTTTTTAAATGAAAGTGGCTTTAAAATTAGACAAAACATCAAGCTCCTAATCTTTACCCATGAGGAATTCTGTATTGGCAAACGTGGGTCTCGGTGTTTGCCACACACTGAGCTCTGTGTGAGGTGACAGCCACACGCTGAAGTCGTGTCCTCGGTCCTGTACGGCTAGACAGCACAGCCGCAGAGGACATGTTGGTGAAAGCTGTGATATCAGTTCTTATTTGGCACTGAAAATACAGAAGTGCACTGTTTCGTAATGCTTGTGAAGGCGGTATTTCCTTTTGTGTTCTTCTTGCCTGCCTTAAATAATGTCCCTGTTACCTCACACCTGCAGGGTATGGGGGATTGAATAGCGCCACACTCTCAGGGTGTCCTGACTGTATTCACAGCTTTGCTTTGAGGTACAGAGGCTTCCTCCCACACAGCGCGCTCTAATAGGTCAGCTGGCCTCTCTGATGGCTGCTGGCATGGCTCACTGTGTCTTGCCAGGGCTGAGCATCCAATCCTTGACCTTTGCCCTGTGCCCTGTGCTTCCAGCATTACTGTGACCCTGTACTGGATGATGGATAGGTGGGTGGGGAGCTTTCAGAGTTTTCCCCCAGGCCTGCAGACTTACGCTTGTAAGACCTCATTGAGGAGCAGCAGTGTCAAATACCATGGTTTTCCTTCTAGTGAAACTGGTGGGTGGATAAATTCTGGAATTGGGGGGGTCTGATTGGCTGATGTGGGCATGGTCGCAGGGTAGGAGAAACAGAGAGGCATGGAGGAAAACGTTTAGTACACTTCGCAGGGTGAGGAGAAGGGGAGAGGCATGCAGGAACAGGTTTAGTACACCTCAGAGGGTGAGGAGAAGAGAGGCATGGAGGAGCACATTTCGTACACCTCAAAGGGTGAGGAGAAGGGGAGAGGCATGGAGGAAAATGTTTGGCACACATCAGAGGTTGAGGAGAAGCGGAGAGGAATAGACGAATACGTTTACCACACCTTAGAGGGTGAGGAGAAGCTTAGAGGCATGGAGGAACACGTTTAGCACACCTCAGAGGGTGAGGAGAAGAGTAGGGGCATGGAGGAACAGGTTTAACACACTTCAGAGGGTGAGAAGAGGTATGGAGGAGCACAATTAGTACACCTCAGAGGGCGAGGAGAAGCAGAGAGGCATGGAAGAACATGAGGAGAATAGGAGAGGCATGGAGGAACATGTTTGGCACACCTCATAAGGTGAGGGGAAGAGGAGAGGCATGAAGGAACACATTTCGTACACCTCAGAGGGTGAGGAGAAGCAGAGAGGCATGGAGGAACATGTTTGGCACACCTCAGAAGGTGAGGAGGAGAGGCATGGAGGAACACATTTAGTACACCTCCAGAGGGTGAGAAGAAGAGAGGCATGGAGGAACATGTTTGGCACACCTCAGAAGGTGAGGAGAAGAGGAGAGGCATGGAGCAACATATTTAGCACACCTCAGAGGGTGAGGAGAAGCATCGAGAAGCACGTTTAGTCACCTCGCAGGGTGAGAAGAAGCGGAGGGGCATGGACGATCATGTTTAGCACATCTCGGAGGGTGAGACGAAGCGGAGAGGCAATGAAGAACACGTTTAGCACACCTCAGAGGGTGAGGAGACGCTGGATGTCTGATAGCTGCCAGGTTCTGAATGTCTGCGCTTCGATCGCGGCCCAGCTGTCCTAGGTGTCTGCATTCCAGTCGCAGCCCGGTTCTCCTGCATGTCTGCAGGCTGCAACACTGTGTTGACTCATCAAGCTAAACACATTGTTAGCTTCAGCAGCATGTTTTCACCCAACTGAAGAAACCCGTCAGTAACAACATACAGAACATGCTAATATGCTAAAACATGTTTACTGAGCATGGGCTTTGAAATGGCCACCTAACCTTCTCCGTCCATCTCTCCTTCTCCCCCTTCCCTATTTCCCTCCCTCCCCAGGCCTGCTGGTCGGGACCCTCGACGTTGTTCTGGACTCCCCTGCTCGTGTAGTTCCCTACAGAATCCTCTACCAGTCTCCGGATTCGGTGGTTTGCTGGACCGTAGCCCACGGTGGGTGGCTGGGAAAACCCCCCTGTCCTCGCTGCCACTAACGAGCTCCTCATGAATCTTATATTTAGCAGTATTTCTAATTGCTGTAGACTGCGGCCCTTCTGTGTTTTTCTCCAGCAGTCCATCTGAGTGTAATGTAAGATGTCAGGTTTTTTCTTTTCTTTTCTCTGGTACCTACTGCTCTGACTCGGTGAGGGATTTCTCTCTGAGGACCACAAACAGGGTCAGTCATTAGACATTAGATTTCATTAGGTCACTAGTTCATTCTGGCTGGGCAACGCTTTGGCCAGAGAAAGTCAGGACAGCAGCATGGTTAGGGTCAGGGTCAGGGTTAGGTACCACCCGTCTGTCCGTCACGGTTACATGTATCAGCCACTGACGTTCACTGCACCTGCCCTGGCGAGCTGTAGGCCCGAGGTTAGGAAGCAGCTCAGATCGCTGGGCCGAGGCTGCTTTACCGATCTCATGCGTGTTAAAGTCCACATGAGAATCCGCAGAAAATCCCTCGCCGTATGTTCTGAAGTTGGTACCTAATTGGATGCGTTGCATTTTCTTGCAGACAGCCATAGAGAGCGGCTGCGTGTCACTGGTTCATACTGTGACATTGTCATCGTGCAGAAAGTGCTCATTTATGGGCACAGCTTCTGCTGCTGGATTAGGATGAGCGGGTGGTGGGGGGGGGGGGGGTGCTGTAGACCGTAAGCCTGCCCTCAGTTCCCATGTCCCTCCCCACCCCCCCCCCCCCC
>JABJVO010000015.1:6240972-6281387 GCA_026770805.1 Boulengeromyrus knoepffleri | reverse complement strand
AGGGGGCGGGGGGGGGGGGGGGGGGGGGGGGGCGTAGCCCCTAACGCCCCCCCCCGGTCCCCTTCCCCCCCCCCCCCCCCCCCCCCCCCCCCCCGCAGGAGCTTCCCATAGGGAGATCACGGCACACTGGGATTGGCTGGAGCACAACCTCCTGCAGACGCTCTCGGTCTTCGAGAACGAAAACGACATCACCACGTTCGTCAGGGGCAAGATTCAGGTGAGCCTTGGTGGAGGATCATTCTTGTGGCTGTGGGATGAAGCAGATGTGCTTTTCGTGCTTTTGCTGTCTGAGCAATGGTGATAGTGGCCCTTATTTGGATAAAGTCACTGATTGTTAAACTCCCACCCAAGCTCTTGCATTTATCGAAAAATGTCTACATGTTGTGTGCCTCGTATATAACGCCTAGGTTGCACTCACACATTATGATTGTGAGGTATTGACCTTTTGACCTCATTTGTGCCAGAAGATATCTGAGTGTGGAAATAAGGGAATATTTAATTATATAATCATATATAAGGGAATATATAATTATGATTATAATTATAGCAGCAATTATAAATTATAGCAGCAAAAAGGCTAGCTAGCTAGCACTTGTAAAGTGACGGTATCAGTAAAGTGTCAGTGATTATTAGTGATTATTGAATCAGCCCTTGCATTAGTGTGGCGAATGATAATCCATGAATCAGTTAATAAATTACCATGAGCTAGATAGAAAAGAATGAATGTATTTGACTTTTGAATGTTGCTTTGTCATATGCAGTCAAAAATTAAAATTAAAGGAACGGGTAGTTCCAGCAGAGATACTTTACAGTAATTTCTGACCATCGTGGATCTCGGCATGAACTGCTGTTGTCCTCTGTTCTGCCTAGGGTATCATTGCTGAGTATACGAAGAGTCCCGATGTGAAGGAGGACGACACGGACAGCTTCAAGGAGGCCATCATAAAGTTCCACAAGCTGTTTGGGATGCCAGAGGAAGAGAAGCTGGTGAATTATTATTCCTGCAGCCACTGGAAGAGCAAAGTGCCCAGACAAGGAAGACTGTATCTCAGCATCAACCACGTCTGCTTCTGCTCTTTCCTGCTGGGGAAGGAGGGTATGGAAACAGATGCCGTTTTACTTTTTCATTGTACTGCATGGCTTCATTCTGAAAAAGCCATGGCCTTCATTGGAGTGTTTTCCAGACACTTGCATTCTTAGGTAACGTGGTCTCTGCTCTTGTCACAGTGAAGCTGGTGATCCGATGGGCTGATGTCACTCAGCTGGAGAGACGTGCCACCATGCTCTTACCGGATGTGATCTCAGTAAGCACCAGGTCCGAGGAGCACATCTTCAGTATTTTTTTGAATACCAGCGAGACCTTCCAGTTGATGGAGCAGCTGGCCAACATTGCCATGAGGCAGCTGCTGGATAACAAGAGCTTTGAGCAGGACCTCTCGCTGCCTAAGCTGAGGACCAAAACCCCCAAAAAGGTCTCTGCCCTCAAAAGGCAAGTCTTTGTTAGAATTCTCATTGTCCTCATCCTTTATTCATGGTTTATCCATGTTCTGCTTGAACCTTTTTTGATGTTTGCACCTGGTGGAATAGCTCTGTTGATTGTATTGTTTTGCTTATCCAGAACCGTTAGTTCATATTAAGCCCAAGTGTTGTGTGTGGAGCATTACTGTTCTTCCCTTGTTCACTTGAGCGCCTCCCACAACTTATCAAGCTATGCATCACTTTGCTCCCTGTAATTTCTCAGATATCCTGCAGATCCGTGTGGCTCTGTCTCTTAAAATGGTTGAATGGATGGATGTAAGCTTATAGATGTAATTGAAGAGTAGAAGTACTTCTTTCTTTTGGTTGATCCTTGTAAAGTTTAGGTTGAAGCAGAAGTCCTCCTGCTTGTTGAAAACATGTAAATAGATGGTATTGTTTGTGTCTTGATTCAGGGACTTGGATGCCAGGGCAAAAAGCGAGCGATACCGTGCCCTGTTCAGGCTCCCCAAAAATGAGAAGCTGGACGGGCACACAGACTGCACTCTCTGGGTCCCCTTCAACAAGACCCACATCCTAGGCCAGATGTTTGTTTCCACCAACTATATCTGCTTTGCCAGCAAGGAGGAGACCCTGTGCAGCCTCATCATCCCACTCAGAGAGGTTAGCGGCTGACGGACCCGGTGGGAGGGGTCGTGTGGTTTGGCAGATCTTTATAGAAAAGTGTCAGAATTACACGCAGTACAAACAATGCTAATCACCCTTTAAAGTGAGTGTTTTAAGCAAGACTACAGTGGGATTCTGTTGGGACATCCTGTTAACAGTAAGTTAAGGGACATACACAGAGAAGAAAATTCCATCTTGGTCGTAATACAAAACAACAACACATAACAATAAAAATATTCATATGACATTAAAACGTGACACAATGAGACAAGGACATAAGACCTAGAAACATATAGCTAAAATACAGTTGTGCACATGGCCAATGAAATTGAATGAATAGAAATAAGTAGATTTTTGTTGGTTTTATGATTCCAGTGCACAGATGGGATGAGTTTGTCCATTTAGGAGATCCAGTGATAGACTGGGAGGGATGTGAAGTAGTGAAGAATACGGAGTTATGACCTAAAGGGTGTCCATTGGATAGGTGGTTAGGTTAAAAGCATTAGAGTCGCCAACTGCAAACACAAATGCACAACTAAACAATGTCTGTAGGTATGATATTCAGTATTCATGAACAGCAGTCCAACATGTGAGAGGCCGGCTCGGGTGAAGCAGTGCACTCCTCAGGCAGGTAATGCGGGACCCTCTGCACCGGAGCGCTGATAAGCACGTAACCAATGGCTTCAGTGGCTGCTGCTCATCCAATTCCTAGAATTCACGACAGCGACTTATTGATTCAGCCGGCTCACTGATACCATGGCTGGCGTGATAAGCATTACCGCAAGACTGCAGGAGATTTCGCCTGTGTTTAGGAGATACCACCTCTGTTTAAGAGATACTGCCCATGTTAAGAGATACTGTTTGTGTTTAGAAATACCACCCGAGTTTAGGAAATATCACTTGTGTGTCAACAATCTATCCACTGTGCTTCTGCTTTATGTCCTGGATTGTTCACAGCTGGAGCATAATGGCCATCGGTTCTGACCTTAGATGTTATCCTTTCCTGTTTTGATGCCACACATGGTAACTTTCCTCAGCCAGCACCAACGCCGTCCACTTTTCTGCAAGCTCTTCAGTGTCCCTTGGCATCTTCCAGGTGACCGTCGTAGAGAAAGCAGACAGCTCCAGCGTCCTGCCCAGCCCTCTGTCTATCAGCACCAAGAACAGGATGACGTTCCTTTTCGCTAACCTCAAAGACCGCGACTTCCTAGTCCAGAGGATCTCAGACTTTCTGCAGCAGACCAGCTCCGGGATTTACTTTGAGGAAGAGATCACGGGGAGTTTCAGCTCGTCAGATGACGAGGTACTGGGCCATTCCTCTGCTTCCCTCTGAATTCCCCATCGCTTCAAATCTAGAAGCATTCGCCCCAGATAACTGATACTTGATGCTTGATGTACACTGTGAATGATATGATACAGTTGGCTGGTGTTATGTGATAATCTCATATATCTTTGAACGGTGCAGTTTTTCTATATTTTAGAATAAGTTCTGGAAAGTACAGCTTTACTTATGACTGTGTGGAGCTTGTAGAAATGGTGATGTAGAGTGGACTTGCTGTACATGGGGTTGGAGTTCCACAGAGCGGCTTGCAGTTGCTCCCAGGACAGTAACCGCCCTCCCATCCCAGGCCTACTCCCACCAGAGCAGCTTGCCATCCTGCGGCTCTGAACCAGAATGCGAGCGGCTCTTCAGCCTCAGCGATGACAGCATCCCCACCGCCAGCCAGGCCCTGATGACAATGTACCGCCGGAAGTCTCCAGAGGAGTTCAATCCAAAGCTGGTAGACAGTGCCCTCTAGTACCCTGGGTTTCGTTTTTACAGCAATATAGTCGTAGTTCTTTTTTCTTCTGGGAGGGCTTGTTCATTTGTTAATTTTAAATCCTCAGGTAAATTTAGTGTTTCTGACATCATCAGCTAACAATAACAATGTTGACATTCATGTCCTTCCTAGCCGACTGCCGAAATGAGAACCTGGCCGAGCATAGTTTCAACTGTTTATACGCCGCGAGACTCGCTTTCAAAGTGATTTTAACTGGAGCTCTTTTGATTTTAAACTGTTATTATCCTCACAATGGGCCATCTGCTCTGCATCTCCTCCCAGGCTAAGGAGATCCTGAAGGAGAAAGACTGGAGGAGCCACTTTGCAGAGTATGGCCAGGGGGTGTGCATGTACCGCACGGAGAGGACCAAGGACCTAGTGCTCAGAGGCATCCCTGACAGCATGCGGGGCGAGCTCTGGCTCCTCTTCTCCGGTGAGGCTCGTTGCCACCCGTCTGACTCACCGAAGGCCCAGAAACACGCTAGTGCTTCAGTGTGTGAAGTAGGAGCTTACAGGCTGCTGATCATGAAGCTTGAAGGAGATCTGATTCAAGCAGTCTGGCTTGTGGACTTCCTGGAATTACTGACCACATGTTTGCTTCCTGCGGTACTTTTGCACACTGATATCTGTAATGTCCCAGTACACCTCTGACACATGGGGTGTGGTGAACAGCTATTGTGTTCTTGTCTCCTAGCTGTCGTTGCTATGCACATCACACACAGTGACATTTATTTTTAGGCTCATCTTCCTGAGGGATTGAGGTAAGTAGGAGGAAGGTCACGCAGATTGGATCCTTTTTCAGTATCAAGTTCCTGTCCTTCAGGAAAAACAATAATGTGTTTTGTTTGAAATTCAGTGTGTCTTACCTTACCAATTCTACAGTTCTCCAGGGATGGCAAGGCAGTGTCCACCAACCCAGTGAAAGAAAAAGCAATTATGTGTTTTAGTTAAATAATTGTACGTTACATTAAAGAGTCCAGGCCAGCACTGCGTATGTATGGGGTTCTGTGTGGCTCAGCAGCTTAGGATGCTTGTCATCAGAAGATTACTGGTTAAAATACTGGGGTTGGCAGGGTTATATCATTGTTGGGCCACTGAGCAAATCATACAAAAATGTATGATCCTCCAAAAATTTGCTAAATAAATGTATTTATCCAGAGTGTGCTAAATAATGTCTTGTTTGGTTGATTGGTTGGTTGGTTATCTGGAGTCTGATAAATAAACTCACTACTCACTATAGTTGTGTGTCTGACTGGGACAGGAGCCATCAATGAGATGACCACCCACCCAGGCTACTATGAGGAGTTGGTGGAGAAGTCCATGGGGAAATGCAGCCTGGCCACTGAGGAGATCGAGAGGGACCTGCATCGCTCCCTGCCGGAACACCCTGCCTTCCAGAATGAAATCGGCATCTCCGCTCTCCGGAGAGTGCTCACCGCCTACGCCTTCCGCAACCCCGACATTGGATACTGCCAGGTGGAGTGACGCCAGCTCTTGGTGTAGCCAGGCAGCACATATCTTGTCTTTTGGGTTTATTTTTCCATTCTTGTCATTAACTCTTTCCTGTTCATTCCCTATTTGACAGGCCATGAACATTGTCACGTCTGTGTTGCTGCTGTTTGCTAAGGAGGAGGAGGCTTTCTGGCTGCTGGTGGCCTTGTGTGAGCGGATGCTGCCTGACTATTACAACACCAGAGTTGTGGGTTAGTCCTCTTTCTCACACCGGGGCTTGGGAACTGAGATGCACCTTAAAAGCGGGTCTTCAGTAAGGTACCTGAAGCCAGTGGGCACTGGTCAGAAGCTGCTGTATTTTTCTCTTGCTGGCCCTCACTGTCTGTGTCCATGTGTGTGTCCAGGTGCGCTGGTGGACCAGGGTGTTTTTGAGGAACTGGCCAGGGACCATGTGCCCCAACTATACGACTGCATGCAGAACCTAGGTGTCATCTCTACCATCTCGCTGTCCTGGTTCCTCACACTCTTCCTCAGCGTCATGCCCTTCGAGAGCGCCGTGGTGGTCGTTGACTGTTTCTTCTACGAGGGCGTCAAGGTGATCTTCCAGCTGGCCCTGTCTGTGCTGGAGGCCAACATTGACAGCCTCCTCAAGTGCAGAGATGATGGAGAGGCCATGACAGTCCTGGGCAGGTGAGCAGTACAAGGAAGCATGCATGTTTTCACATAATGTAGATGACCTATGGAGAAGTGCCCGCATCAGTGTGAATATGGAGACCAAAGTAATTTGTGTTTGGGGACAGTGGGTCTGTGAACTTTGTAGTTGTCAAATATGCCTTACAGGTACTGTGGCATTTGAGAGCTGATATACTTGGTAGTTGTCAAATACTTAGACGTGCTGTGGTATTTGGAAGACAAGAGGATAAAAATAAAAGATGTCTTGAGGCAGCCCAATAAAGAACTTCGGGTCAGGGGGGATTTCAGGCCATTAGGCTGCATGTTCGCTGCAGAAAGGTGACAGTTTAGAAACAGGTCTGAGAACAGAAGGCCATGTAAATCTCTAGTGTTATACTGTCTGAAATGAAAACTGAATTTATAGGTACCTGGACAGCGTGACCAACCGAGACAGCACTATGCCCCCGATACCTCACCTGCACTCCCTGTTGATAGATGACAAGGACCCTCACCCAGAGGTGGACATCTTCAGGCTGGTGCACAGCTCATATGAGGTGCCATACACCACTAGTTACCTACCTACCTCTTTACAGTTATACAGTTGTAGGATCAAAAGGAGGAAATTGATGCACAGATGGTTGTAGGATTGCTGTGAAATTGGAACAATACAGAGTCCCAAAAGCTTCCAAAATAGAAATTAGTCTTTGATTCTTTTCCAATGCAAATGCTTGATATCAGCATTGAAATACAGTGATAGTTTTAGGCCTTGGTGTTAGGCTTGGTGTGAAGTACTAGAAATTAGATATTGTTATCCCAGGAAGCCTGGTGTTTATTTGTGGACCTTTCTTTTTGCCTTGACATTTTGACAGAAATTCGGCACCATCCGGGCTGATGCCATTGAACAGATGCGCTTCAAACAGCGGTTGAGGGTGATTCAGACCATTGAGGACACAACAAAGCGCAATGTGGTAGAGTATCACTTGACTGCAGAGTCACAAGGACACTGAGACTACAGTAATCGCAATGTGATAGAGTATTGTTTGACTGTAGAGTCTAAAGTACATTGACACCATGCTAATGGCAATATGCTCGAGGATTGCTTGACCTCAGAGTCTCAAACATGCTGATTCCATGCTAATGGCAATGTGGTAGAGTATAGCTTGACCGCAGAGTCTTGAGCATGCTCACACCATGCTAATTGCAATGTGGTAGAGTATCACTCGTTCCTGTTGCTATTTGTCCTCCAGATCCGAACAATACTGACAGAAATGGCCTTCAGCGCTGTTGAGCTGGAGGAGCTGTATGTCCTCTTTAAGGTGAGTGGTCATAGGGGTCATTAGCTTGAGCTGAACATGTGGGGCCTAGTCAGTGAAAAAGACCTTGAGGTAGAATCAAAGAGCTCCATAAATGCTCTCAAAGCCTACTAGTTTCACTAGGGAAGAAAAGCACTATGCTAAAATTCTCTGGCTTTGGTTTGAAGGATAGAGCTATATTGGTGAGCCATTTTCAGGAGCAGCTTTTGGCTTTTGTTAGTTGCAATGATTAACATTATAGGAATGAAATGTTTCCCGAAAGGTGCCAGTAAATCCGGACAAGACCGGTCTCGTCCTCGTCCCAGAATTTTTTTTTTTTCTCGGCCTTGTCTTGGTCTCAGACATAGTGGACTTGAGTTTTTCTTTTGAGACCAGTCAGGACCACTCATCATAACACCTCAATATTTATCACAATGGCTTAATATTCATCTGTTTGTTAACCATGAGAAGTCAACAAACACAAATGCATTGATTTTCGCACCCATTAATCTCACGCTCGTAACTTCGATAGGTATAACTCACAGACATGAATCGCGTATCTTTGCAATCGGGAGAACTTACTCATACTCATTGTATGCTAACATTTTCCTGAGTAATCCTATGTGTAATGAGGTATACAGTATATTGTAAACATTTTCCACAAATGGCACTGTCAACTGAAAGTCACTTGAAGCATGTGTCTTTGCAGATTCTGATGTGCTATGATAAAGACATTGAGTGTGGAGTTTCAGGAAGTGTGGGATCCTGCTTAATGTACACATGTTTAAAACTCTACAACCACAGCTGGTCCTGGTGGCTGCTCTTGTAAGGGACACTGCTACCACTGTCTTGCAGGCAGAGTACATGGCCACCTGCTACTGGGGTGGGACTAGCAGCCCAGCAGACAGGCATGACCCCAGCCTGCCCTACCTGGACCAGTACCGCATTGACCTGGAGCAGTTCACAGGCCTCTTCAATGTACTCTTCCCCTGGGCTGGCGGTGTCCACTCTGATGCCCTGGCTGTTCGCTTCTTCAGGCTCCTCGACTGTAATGCTGACTCTCTCATCAACTTCCGGGAGTTTGCCACTGGACTCAGTACGTCCTATGACATCACTGCTTGCACAAGCATGCCAAAAACACATTCACCCATTAATTAGCCATTGAGGCTACCAATGGTTGGTGCTGTTCTCCCTTGGCGTTACACTTAGTGGTCATGGAAACCAGTCATAGCCTCTAGTTCACTGTGGAAGTGGTACAGGAAATGTATTTATAGACAAGATGAGCTTAGTCCTATATGGCTGTGTGTCTGTAGGTCTACTTTGTCATGGGGATCTGACCGAGAAGTTGAAGCTCCTCTATAAGCTGCACGCCTTGCCTGGTAAGTTTTCCCAGACCCAAATTCCAGATCAATCTATGGAAAAATCTGGAGTTGCGTCACCTGACTATCTGCGTTATTCCTTGTTCTGCAAACTTCAGAGGTGACCAACAAACCAGAAGAACCAGACTCTGCTTTTGAGGCCACCCAGTATTTCTTTGAAGATCTTAACCCTGAGACCTCTCATGGTAGGTTTCCCAATTATAGATTGGAACACTGAAAGTCATGTGGTTTTGTGTTTACACTTAAATTGAATTCTGTCTGTCTCTTCAGGCCCTGATTCTAGGCCAAATAAAGATAAGGATGATGGTTTTGTCAGAGTTACCTTCAAGAATGAAAAAGGTAGATATTTTGAGGAATTGGAAGGTGATCTTTTGGCAAAGCAGATGTTTGTATCTGTGGTGATTTGTGCCTCTCTTTCCTTCTCAGTGAAGAAGCTGCATGTTGTTGAGTGTCAGAACTTCTTAAGGCTGTGGAATCCAGATACCAAGTCCAATTTGGATGACGTGAAGGAGCTGCCAAAACTGAACCAGGTTCATCCTGAGGCCCTTTCAGTTACAACTAGCACTAAGTCGGTTGGCGGTGAATGTCAACACCACTAGTTTATGTCGCTAACTGAACACAATACAATTTGAGCTGATCTTGATAGAGTGTAAACCATGTTTTTAGACAAGTGCAATTCTGAGTGATGGGTACATTAATTTACCAGCAAAATAATTATATCCCTAAATAACTCTATCCCTAATCCTGTGAGTTTCTAGGTGAGTCATTGATAACCGATCTTCAGTTGTTTTTGAATTTGCCCAACATCATGGTAGCTTGGTCTCCTGTGTTGTGTTCTGCTCAGGGCCAGTTCATCGAGCTCTGCAAGACCCTTTACAGCATGTTCAGTGAGGACCCAACTGAGCAGGATCTGTACCATGCAACCGCCACTGTTACCAGCTTGCTCTTGGAGATTGGCGAGGTGAGCAAGCAGTTCTGCAGCCCCGCCGCTGCAGAAGAGAACTGTGGAAGTGACAGTGGCCCAGTGAGGCAGGATGTCCTGTTTCAGCAGCCCTGCCAGGGGAGGCACTGTCTCCAGGAGCTGGAGTTTGGGAACCCACTAGAAGATGTGGGGCTAGATGACTCGTCCCCAAAGGGGATAGGGCTGTCCTCGGTCACGCTGGTCTCTGACGACGAGGCCAAAGACGACGCCTCTGTGTCCTCCTACTCAGTGCTGAGCTCTGGCTCCCAGGAGCTGGAGGCCAAGCTTCGCTGCGAGGACATTGCTGATGACACAGTGCTGGTGCGCAAAGGCCACCTCGGAGACAGCCTGCCCCAGCCCACATACCCGGACCGGGACTGGGCCATCAGCTTCGATCAGCTGCTGGCCTCCGTGCTCAACCAGCCGGCCCTGGTGTTGTACTTCGAGAAGCCTGTGGACCTCATGGCTCGCATCTCCAATGCCAAGAATATGTGCAAAGTGGGCAGTTTTGCTTCTTCCTGTGACCACGAGCTTTCTCTTCTCTCTGGATAGAGGCCTCGCTCAGACACAAGGGGCTGCCGTGTTAGTCTCCATCCAGCAGCTGAGATAGGAGCAATTTGGACAATAAGCCACGTTGTGGTGTATTTGCTGACCAGAGCTCTGCTTGGGTGCATGAAGAACTCGCCTGTTCCCTTCCTGTACTTCAGTATGTCTGGGGTGTAAAATGAAGGAATGACATCCACACAGCTGTAAAATAGCAGAAGAATTTGTATGTATCTGAAATCAAAAACACATGTGTCATGGAAATGGATTTGTGGGTAATATAAGCAAGAATTATAAGTATTTCAAACCATATAAAGCAAATTGTACTTAATGTGTATTTTGGGTATTTTAACTTATTAATAATGACTTATGATCATCATATGCAATAAATACAGTCATCAATTGCCTCTTTTACATCTTGTATCTTCCTCCCATGTTCAGTGTGATTGTTAATATCACTTACCCATGTTGTTTAAATTGATCTCACTGTCTGTCTGCTATCTCTAAGGTTGTGCACATGCACTTTAATGATGAAGTTTTTTGCAGTAGTTAGTATAATCAGCATTTTTTTCTCTTTTATCACAATTTTATTTATAATTCCTTCCTGTAATATAAATAATCAGTTGTCTTTTTTAAAAACTAACTTTATTGTATTAAAGGTGCTTTTCAATTTTCCAATGTCAGCACTTCTATGTATATAATTCCACAATATTTAATTAAGGAAAGGTTAATTATGGATTTTACAATTCATAATTAAATATCAAAAGCAAGTCTCACACCCTGTTTCTGTGGAGTTTGTTACAGTTTAATAGATCACATCCTCCTCATCAGCAACGTTAATACCACAAAGGCTGGGACAGGTTCCATCCAACATCCAGACAGACTGAGAAATCCTCCTTTTACATGGAGAACGGGAAGCTTCTGGTGTGAGAGCGTCTGAGGTGGGCAGAAGCGGCCGGGTGAACAGGGACTGTACTCCATTCTGCTGTTCATATGCATGAACAGAGAGGCCTCTTGCTCTCTTAATCCCTTTGGATTTTAAATACCATAGAGACAGAAGAAGACTCCTTAGTTGCTGTTCATCACATGAAAGGATAGGAGGAGCTAGAAAGGAAGAGAGACAGAGACAACAACTGCTGTTTACACTCTGGGACGAAATCGCACTGACGGACGTGTCCATGGGGCTGAATCGCAGCAGCTTCTGTCTAACAGGACAGTGACCGGCAGAAAACCGTTATGTGGTGCCTTGCATTACAATCACTAAAAGAGCCTGCATTTCAGGGGTCTTGTGCACTGAAGTGTGCAGAAAGTCACCTTTTGGTGTCACTCCTTGCTTTTGCAAACTTGTGTCTTGTCATGAAGCTGGCCAGCGCGTTAGCTACCTTCAGGGGGAGAGGAGAGAGGGTTTGGCAGCCGGATCACTTCACACACAGCACTAACCATGGGCAGGTGCGGCAAACTACTGGGGAGTGCTATTCTGTTCATGCAGGCCTTGTCTGGTCTGTCTTCATGCACTGCATGGCCACAGGGGGGCAGCACCTGCATCATGAATTTTCCTGGAAATGAACTACAAATTCTGAAAGGGACTGCATCAGAAGCCATGTTTTACTCTGCATTTAGTATACAGAAAGTGCAGAAATTAACTGGTAGTGTGCACTTTACGTTATTTTTAATCAAATGAGTAAGAATGCAGAAATATTTATTCTCAATATTTTACATAGATTACATTTTGACTAAAACAGGCAAACTGATTCACAGTGGTCAGTGAGCTCTGCAGCATGATGTGACCCTGAGACTGTACAAGCAGCAGTTGCTGACCGCGCTGTGAGATAAGCTCAGCTCGAACCGCTGCTGTTCGTCATCTTCCTCACAAATGTCAATGCTAGCTTTTCATCCGAGATGTTTGCAGAAATCCACCGGGGGGGGGGGGGCAGAATAATGATTAAGCTAAGAATGTTCAGTCTGCCAGGTATTTCCCTTGGTTTGACAGAAAGCATATCAGCGGGTCCGATAGAGTGAGGCTGCACAGACTGATAGAAGTGTGCTGCTGTCATAAGCGACTCTGAATATCCCCCCATAAACCCAGACAGGCATCTTTATCACAGCCATGCCAGATTAATCCTAGCTACCATTATTTGTCAAAACTCTGAATATGCATTAAGAATATGCCGATTTGCTACTAAAAGTTGAGCCATAAACTATGATTGTACCAAATCTGGCAGAAAACCACATTTAAAAGGAAAATTGTGCGGAATACCCTGCTTTATTCTCCCTGAGGGCCTCAACCATTAGGTTCTGAAATTCATTTACCTGAACACCGTGCCTTTGAAGGGATAGCCCCTATCGCTGGCATGCTGACATCATCCGAGCTGCTTAGGTGCAATGAAACCAGTGATGGAGTTTGCGCTTTCTCCACATTTCCTGTCATGTCATGACCGTGTCTGTGCCTGTGTCTGTGACTGTGTTTGTGTCTGTGACTGTGTTTGTGACTGTGACAGTGTTTGTGTCTATGACTGTGTTTGTGACTGTGCCTGTGCTAAATGGCTCTGCCCGGTGTTTCCTGGGACGCAATCCAAATTCACTGTGAGCATGTGTTGGATGAACAGTTATGGAAAACAGACAGATGGATGCATTAGCATCCAAACCACTCAAAACTGGACAAAGCTCATGAAATCAGGCAATAAAAGAAGCAATGAGCTAATTTCTGTCCGGGTTAACTTCTGTGGAGCCCCTGCTCCAGACGCAGCTCCAGCAGGCTGGGCTGGGACCTCCACACCACGCCTGTCACCTAAAACTGTTTCCATATGTCAGATCCAGGGGGAGGCAGCAGCTACAGAGCTGGCCAGGGACGTCAAGCACAGGGGCCTGTTTGGGACAGTCAGCACCATGGTGCAGATGGAAGGTGTGAAGTCCCTGTACAGCGGGCCGGTTGCCGGGCTCGAGAGGCAGCTGGCCTTCGCCTCCATCTGGATCAACCTCTATGACAACATCATTTCCACACGGGGGGGGCGGAGACCGTAAGTCAGGTGGCGTCCCGGTATCCGGCTCCATAACGAGCAACCGGTTAACGAGCTGCCTCGGGAATCACCTCAAAGACCAACAAAGCAACTGATCTTCTCAGACACTCCCAAACATCTACTTCACATTCACATTCATTTTTATGTAGCAGACACTTTTGTCTAACGGGATGTTCGAGTGAGGCAAATAGCACATTGCAGACATATGGCTGTCCTGGAGTCGACTAGGCGTGAGTGCAGCTCTGCTGAGCTTCCAGTGAAGGACCAGCTACAGGTGTAAGCAGAATCGGGGCAGGAGCTTCACAGCATCTATCAACAAAGCAAGAACCTAATAAGATAACTATTCAATCAGCAGAAAGTGCAACATTAAGAGTGTTCAGGGAACGCGGATCAGTGTCAGGCTAGTGGAGGTGTTACAGTGTTTCATATTGTAATAAAAAGACATTCTTAAATTCTGATTCTTAAAGCTTGTGATCTATGACCTATGACCTCATCCAGGAGGCCATTTTAAACCGAAGGCCCATGTCAGGTGACTTTTCAAATTAATCTTCAGCGACCCCCTGCGATTCCTGGTTCACTTTCAAACGCTCTATTAAGCACTTCTGTTACGGGAAACACTGCATCGTAGCCGCATTTGTTCCTACCTCAAACCCGGCACCTTGCCTTGTTCGTCCTGCACCAGAGACACCCTGGCCTGGTTCCACACCATGGATTCATGCTGAAGTCTGGACCGCCTCCCTCCATCCCTGACATCTCCCCCCACATGGGCTTCTCCGGTCCCTCACTGATTAAGAAGAACAGGATCCTGCACTCAGTGCAGCAGCTCACCATCTTGGGGGTGTTTTGTTTCTCTGGTTATTTGTCCACTTGCTAGTGCATTTAAGCAACAGTCACACTGTGGTTTAGAAATGCATGTCGTTTAAAACATTCCCAGCTCCCAACCACACCCGAACACGGCACATCGTGTGTTTGAGGCGTCTGAACGCTGCTGTTCCTCTTCACATTTAGTCATGGTAACACTGTTGACTCGCTGTGGGAAGAGGAGCTCACCTCTGTGGCAGATCGAGGATGGGGGTGGAGCAGGGAGGATGCTACTGCACTGAGCCTATGTATGTACTCATATATCACTGTATAAACACACATTCAAGGGCGAAATCCATGTGAGGGTCACACACACGATGCAGAGAATCCGTGTTCTATCAGGCAGCCAGGTCATACTCACAGAGGTTATGTACCCAGCATGCACTGGGAAGACGCTGCTCCCTGAGGGCAGGGCCGCACCGTGGCCAGCAGGGGGCACAGTGAGAGGTGATAAAGATTCACAAAGAGCACAACTTGGCCCCTATGTGTTAAATTAGATTTCGGTTTTATGTTATGCAAAATAAGAGCTACATGTATTATTCAAATGAAATCAGTCATGCACAAACAGTACGCCAAATAATAAATAACCTAGTCAATTAAAATCGTCACACACACACTGCCACTCAGAACACATCTCCCCTCTGAGTGAAGTGTGCTTCATGCAGTTTCAGCAGGAAAAATGACTACAATTTCAGCAAATCATCCAGCACAAGGTAAAGCGTCGAGATGTTTTTGATCTGTATAGACCTATTTTGATTTTTTATATGTAGGCTATAGATCTACTTCTGCGTTAAATACACACACACAAATACACACACCGTATTTGTGAACATGTCCTCTAGGGGTAGACAATGTTCCGTGCCAAGAATCCACATGCAGCTGATGTTTATATTACATTTTTAAGCAAAATACGGCTTTTATATATTATTAATTCATATAAATAGGCCTAAGTATTTCATGCGATTCTCTTAAATATAATACCTAAAGCGTTAAAGTACACAAAACAGATACATTATGTTTTATTTTCTTTTTTAAATCCAAAATCAGAGTGGAATATGTGCTCCCAAGTTCGTTATCGTGGACGCGAGATGAATGCGTAAAGGGTCAGTAAGCTGTATATCCAGGGACATTAAGACCAAGATAGGCATTACTCCAGTATCACAGAGAACTAAAAGCATCAACACGCGTCATTATATGCAATAAATAACAAACAGCAAGGTCAATTGCTGTTAAAAAGCGGAGACGTTGTGTTTATGAAAACCTGAAAATCTACCGCAACCTTAAAGCTTGCGGTATATTTATTATTTATTCAGCTCCGATAAGACGTACTGTAGTCATCGTAACGGAAAGAGGAAAGTCCCATAGGTATCGGCGAAGGCGAGCACTGAAGAGCAGCGACCCAGTAATGTTTGCACGATGAAGCTGAAGCTGAGATTTATGGGAAGCGTGTTAAATACGCCAGGTGCCGGCTTTGCGTTTCAGGAGGGATCGCAGCTCCGATCGGTGAGATAATCAGCATCTCCCCTCTTTGAGGAGCTTGATCCGAAGGCGTGGTCCCACTTCACGCGTTTGTACGGATCTCCATCCAGCCTCCACCCGAACGAGCAGACATTGGACGACTGGAGATGAAGGTTAAAGGTATGCTTTTTCTTATCCATGCACATCTGTTTATATAAAACGGAATAATGGTCACTGATTCCTACGCAAGGTCAAACGTTACCTTTCAGTTCATCACGATCGGATAGTCTGTATTCATTATTTTTGGGTTCTTGAATACGCAGCCAATTTACCGTGAAAAGGTGCTGCTGAATTTGGCGTTGACATTTATTTGAACATATGCGCATCACACCGACTGCAGGTAACATAAAAGTGTTATTTTGATGAGTGGTTAACAAATCGGAGGCTTATTCCTGAAGGCTTCATTTTGACATAAGCTTTATAATGAAATTAAGATATAATATATTTGTATAAACATTTTCTGAATTGCACAGTATTTTTATGTTATATTGCCTGTAGTCCAAAATTACATTAATTCAGTGGATTAAATTCATGGTGAATTTCTTCAATATGTAGTAAAGATATTAAGATGCGGCAAAATTAAACGTATTAATCAATATTCCTGCTATATCATGCAAGAGTGTATACATTGTGTTTAGCTTTAGTGTGAAAAGATGGTTTAGATCCATAGAAACAATTTTACTTTGGGAAACACGTTTGTGGCCGTTTGGCCGCAATCTGTATGCTTTTGACATGAACCGTTTTTTTAAATATGTGGTTTTTTTTTATCTCAAAGTGCAAGTCTCAAAGCTTAAGTACGTATTACCACAGAGCGGACTTTGCTTTGAAAGCCATGTGAGGACTGAGGAACACGAAACGTGCGTAAATGAATGACCGAGACAGTATTATCGCGTTTGTATGCCTGTACTTGTAGGAATGACCCCTTGAACATTCAGGTAATTTTGTACTCAATTAGTGCATCTGCTATAAAATTATCACGTTATAAGTAAATAGAAGTTAACTTTGGAGAGTGATACATCTGTCAGCACCTTTAAGATAATGGCGGTTCACTGTGGCAGGTAGCCTGTTAGAGAGGGTGCACTGAGTCTGATGTTATTATCGTCCCCAAGAACTGGATAAATTAAAGAAGAAGAAGCAGAGGCATTTAGCGAACCAGGTGATGAGTCTGCAGGGATGCTTTCAGCTCTGTGCTCAGACAGTATGGTTTATGAATCTGTTTCTGCTTTTGTTCTGTTATTACAAAATGGCCCCCATTCATACATCCCGAAGTGTTTTCTGTGGGCATGTGAGTTGGAGACCTTCACTGGAAAAGCATGAAGGCCCTTAGCTGCCAAGCTTCCGGACAGAGACCTGGGTCGGCCCAGTCCCCAGCCGCCAACTACACCATTATATTAAATGTTTATGTCGTATTTAAAGCACCATGAACCCTGCATGAAATTCCTACATAAAAACATTTTGGAAATATTTGTGTCTTACTTAGACTGCAACGTGAACCAACTTTTCTCACTGATGTTCAGTAAATGTTCTGGTAGGCCTATTTTTTAAATATAATTTATTCAGATTTAAGTGGGTCAAGGAGGAGTCAGTAATCCCAGGGTAAAAGCTGCCGCTTCCGTTTATGGCCGAATCTGGTGCCATTAAAATGCCGTTTGCTGAGTCAGCTGCACGTAAACAAGGTGCTGAGGTCCGACTTGCTTCAGGGTAACAGCCTTGAGGGTCAGTAAACTTCTGATGAGGAAACCTACGCTACGAAAATATTCAGCGATGAAACACCTGAATGTGTGCTGATTAAGGTTTGTGCCTGGAGTTTCACCCAGAAGGTATCCTGGACTCCCAAGCCAGCAATTACAGCTTAGATCCCGGTGATTTAGCAGAACCAAAGCTAGTTCAGCTTGTCCTGCCTCCAAAGTATGCAGACAGTGTGAGTGTTTCGTAAGACGAAAGCAATAGTTACATCAACTCATAAACCCAATTTCGTTGTGCTCTCACTTCAGAAACGCGTTTTCACTCTGACACTGACATATTTTAGATTAGCTGTTATGTTCTTCTTTTAAAAGCTGCATTATGAGCAGTATGATTTGTGTGAGTATCCATTGTATCACCTAAGGAAAATCCTCTGTGTGTCTGTAACACACTACTGTGCCTCTTTATTTCCTTCAGAGCTGATGGTGGTGTTATTCCTGCCCCAGGAAACCCCCTCTGACTGTGGATGGTGATCTGAGGCCAGCCGGCTGCGTGCCAGTCTGCGCCGGCTGCGTGCCCGTCTGCGCCGGCTGCGTGCTCGTCACTTCCTTCTTTTCACCGGAGTGCAAAATGGATGCTGTATCTGAGGCAAAGAGCAACCTGCATATTCAGATGGATGGCCAGCTTTCTGCTTTAAGCTCCCCAAGCAGTGCAGAGTCTAGGAGCCATCAGGAGGAGGCGCAGGAGGCGAAGAGGATACTGACGTCACAGTCCGACAGTGGCCACTGTGGGGGGATGGCATGGAACGGGTCCCACACAGCATCTTTGGCTAATGAAACAGAGTACAGAGACGGCATTAAGGCAGGACAGGGGAAGCTCAAGGGAGATGGGAGCTATCAGGGCGAGAGCGTCGAGGGTGCAGGTCCACGGGGCTGCGTGGATGAGGGCGGCTCTTCCGTGTTTACAGGACGAGAGGTCATGCCACTGGTTATACTGTCAGAGGCTGCATGGAATCCCAGTGGCAGTGGGAAGGATCAGCCCTTTGAGGAGGTGCTCATGAAGTCACAAACAGCGAAGCCAGAGACTGATACTTCCCTGGGTCAACTCCCACACAAGGACACGGTGGTCCCGGTCCGGCTGCCAGAAATGGAACCCAAACTGACGCAATTGGCCTCTAAATCAAAGACGACCCAAGGTATCAGAGCTGAGGCTGCTGGAGGCGGGCCAGGCCAGGCTGATCCCGCAAGCAGCGATGGTCCGACTGAGCCTGTTCAGAACGCACATCAAACACAGATCTGCACAGAGAGCCGAACAAGGGAGGCAGCTGAAAGCTCCTCAGGAGAACATCAGCGAGAAGGGTGGAGATCAAGGATAGAGCAGGGTGGAGAGAGGACAGGGGCTACAGGAGGCAGAGGAAACTGGCCACTCCAAATGGAGCAAGCCAGCACCAGCACTGAGGTAATGCCTTCACCTGAGGACCACACAGAGATTCCCAAAGACAACAAGAGTCCCTCACATGAGTCACACAGAAGGGGAACCACACATGAAAGCCAACAGAGTCCAAGTCCTCCTGCAGAAGCGTCTCAAAATCCTCAGCCTCCTTCAGCAAAAAAGCAAGGGGCCTTGCAAGACCAGAACCTGCAGTTTAAGGAGGCTGCGACCATGACAACCAGCACGGAGTGGGGTCCACCCCCCAAGAGCAAATGCCAGGACGCAGAGGTGCAGACCACAGCTGATGTCTGCAGCAGGTCCACAGCCACAAGCCCGCTTCCCTTCCCGGCTTCTGTGTGTCAACACTCCTGTCGGCTGGAGGAAGAGGACGCGGAAATCCTCGCTGTCCTCAGTCCACTGAACTGTGGGACGTTCCAGGCAGCGTGCGGTGAAGGTTTTTCCAGCAGGAATGGAGGCATCAGTGCGACGGACCCCCAGACATTTGCCCGGTGTCAGGTTCATGTTGACCCTACACATCTTCCTCACCGCCAGAGAATAAACCAGATGCTGGAGAAGGTGCGACCGGAGCCAGGGGCGAGCCAGAGCGCGCAGGTCAGCACGTTCTATACAGCAACTTCCGGACCGAACTGTGGAATGGAGGCGGCAACAGACACAGGAAGGCCGTCCCTCCGTTCTGGCTTTGCACCTTTACAGCCAGTCTATCAGATAAATATACAGCCTAACAGGGTTCCTGAAATCGGGATCTGTGGGAAGGACTCACCGCCAACGACTTCACCACCTCGTCAGCCCAGGTCAGAGCACAGCAACGGAAACCACGTGGCGAATTTACGAGGAGGTTCTGCTCCTGAGTGTTTACCGCCCCAGGAACCACCTGTCCCGCGAGATCCGCTTCCTTCCATGAAAGGAAGCGGGTCAAAAAAAACAAAATTACAATTTGTTCTGGAAAATGACCAGACCGTGGTATCAAAAAACACTCAGAATACAGATCATGGGGCAGATCCCCATGACAGGGCTTTCGGGCTGGACCACGACCAGGAGACAGCACTGTGCAAGCCGGGAGCGTTAAACCACCCCCCCAGGAGTCTGGAGAAGGAGGAGGAGCAGGGGGAACCGGGGAGCTCAGCACGGAAGCGGAGCGAGTGTGAGCCCGTGCAGGATGTGGTGTGGGACGAGCAGGGCATGACGTGGGAGGTGTACGGGGCCTCACTGGACCCCGAGTCCCTGGGTTTCGCCATTCAGAGCCACCTGCAGACCAAGATCAGGGAGCAGGAGAGGAAGGTGAGGGCGATCCGGAAGTCCATCTGCTCGGAGAGCTCGCAGGGCAAGAGGGGCGGGCGGAAGTCACGCAATGTCTTCCGGGTCATGCTGAAAAGTGTCCGCCGCCCCGCCTGCTGTGGTCACCCGCGCTCTTCGGCGGTTCTGGACTGAAGGCCGGGCTCGTGGCTGCCCCGCCTCCTTACTGTGTCACAGGTGACGGCCCTGCCCACTTCACTCCCCCCCTAAGGACGAATCCACACACCTCAGCAGCCCCCACCAAAAATACATCGTCAGTCGAGGCTAGAAAATGAAACCGCTGTGGTTAAAATCTGTGTTGTGGTCGGTTTACGATATGCAAGAGTTTAAACAGTATTTAAACTGCAATAAGACGAGTGTTCTGCATGCGTGTGCGTGTGCGTGCATATGTGCGCATATGTGCTTCCATGTTCCGAGGCTCGGGCAGTACCACACACTGTTGGCAGTACCCTCAGATCTTCAGAAAATGCGGGCAGCTGGACTCCATGCAGCATTGATGCCGGGGGCTTCGCTTCCTGCTAAACCCTCTGCCAGAGTTCACGTTTATTTACCACCCGTTTACAGTGTTGTTCCCACAGGTTAGCTGAACTGAGCCGTTACATTAGTGCTGATATCTTGTCACTGTCTGGTTACTGTCTACGTTCATGACAATTAAACATCCCTTTTCTGCATAGTTTTCATGAATGGTTTATATTTGATATTTGGTGGATTTGTGTGTGTCACTGATATCCAGGCTCTAGGTACCTATACTGAAAGCTGTCTGACATGGTTTCTTTATTTTTTGACTGTAGTTTAAAGTATATACTTGAAAGAAGGTCCTTAGTTCCTGGAATAATGCAGAACACAAGTAATCATTTGTTCGTACACAAGAAAGTTATAGCCTTAAAATGTTTTTCTGCAGTGATAAGCTCTGGTCTGTAGTGCTTCCACTAGTGACAATCAGAATGCTGGCTTATTGTTAAACTTTCGCAAGAACAATATTCCATGTACTGTCAGTGACCCTAATAAATACAGTGGTAATTTTATGCCCTCCTTGATTTTTTATGTGAAAAGGCAGTAAGATGGAAAAAAGACACAATCCAGCCAAGCTCAATGTGTGACTCTCTCTGTATAGATATTAAAAATACATTCGCCTTTTTGAAAAAAGACACTCGGCGTGGTCATGTGACTAGATCAGTCAGAACATCTACAAGCAGACTGCAGGATCAGCGCTGCACTGGTGCCGTCCGCTCGGCATCAAGCCCTGCTCAGCGTGAAGGAGGGTCCCTGTGACCCCTGTCACACTGCCCCCTGGGGAAATGACACTCGCCCCCAGGAGCGGAAATAGTCTGGCTGGGACACATAGCGCACGCCAAGGCCGGTATTGCTGTGCCTGGATGGGGAGAAGGTGAAAGCGGGGGGGGGGGCAGAGAGGACGAGGGAGCGGGGGATGGTGGAGGGAGCGGGCCCGCTTCCTGGTTGATGCTGGTGCACAGATGGTCCACACACGCATCAGTCCACACAATGATCTCAGCAGCTTCCCTCTGAGGAAGAGGACGTTCAGAGCCAGGGCCAGGATGAGGAAGATGGCCTCATTCCAGGGGGTGGGTAAAGGGGTCTCTAGGCCCCAGGAACACAGCCGGAGACCCAACGTTACACCAGTCAGGTCTGCTAAAAGACACGGAGAAGAGAGAAAGTGTGGGATCACTGTGGTACTCAGGGAATCGCAGGTGGGATGCCTATGTAACTGTACCTAACCAACCCATTTTCTGCTTGTTAATCATATACATTTATTCAGCAGGCAATTTTATATAAAGCAACATCCGTTTTTGAGAAAGCGGGGACAGACAGTCCCAGGAGCAATTGTAGGTTAAGGGTCTTGCTCAGGGACCCAGTAGTGATACCACTCTGCTGTCCCTGGGATTAGAACCAGCAACCTTCCGGTGCTCATCCACCAAGCCAAATGCCACCCCAATCAACTAGTCATTTAAGCATGACAATAAACGGTCTCCAACACTGCAGTGTAAAAAATTCTGTGTTTACTGGGCACATGAGAGGCTACTGAAATGTATGACAAACGTGCAGGTGAAGCCGTTTATAACATGGAAGCACCCCATGATTGTTGTGGGGTGACAGTGTCCTGGCAATGAGTGCAATCTGTGATTAGTGACAAAGCTGAATGACTCTTACAGAGTGCTGGAGAATATTAGGCCATTTGTAATCAGGGTGACGCAGGCTACAGACAGCTCTCAAGCAGCCTGTCCAACATCTGACTGTCCTAATTGTGCTCCTCTTAATTATTAACTGAACTGTCTCCTGAGCAAAGCCAAGCATCAGTAATGACCATGAACGTGCTGACTTCACGCTGGGGAGCATTTCACTGTTTCCAGCATCAAAAGCAAAGCTCACTATGATCGCCAAATATCGGGGTTGAACATGGATAACTTGCCGTCGGGGGCTCTGCTGCATGCTGTTTCTCCTCATGGGTGGGGCTGATGTCTCTCTGGAACACGTACCCTACTTTGTGCTTGAGAGGCCTGCGGGGACAGCAGGCCAGGCGAAGTCTGACAGCGTGTGCGTTTCCATAGACATGCTGTCATGAGGTCTGTTTTCATCCACGGCATGCATTTTCATTCACGGTAGATGTCACTCACGACGTGTGAGGAGAAAAGAGGAGAGGGTAGGGGGGAGCGGGGAGGAGAAGAGAGGAGGGGAACAGAGAGGGAAGAGGAGGAGCTGAGAGGGGAGAGGAGGGGTGGGTGAGGGGCAGAGAGGAGCGGAGAGTGGCAGGCTGAGAAGAATAGAATGTGTCGGGAAAGGCAGTACGGGTGACAGTGAGGATTTCCATGTCCTCTTACTCCGGTCAGTAGGAGTGTTGACACACAGAAGCTGGGA
The DNA here is from genome assembly GCA_026770805.1 of Boulengeromyrus knoepffleri. NCBI lineage: Eukaryota > Metazoa > Chordata > Actinopteri > Osteoglossiformes > Mormyridae > Boulengeromyrus > Boulengeromyrus knoepffleri. The sequence continues at coordinate 6,258,428 of JABJVO010000015.1, read as the reverse complement.
AGGGAAGTGAGCTTGTGGCTGTGGACCTGCCGCAGACATCAGCTGTGGTCTGCACCTCGTCATCCTGGCATTTCCACTTGGGGGGCGGACCCCACTCTGTGCTGGTTGTCATGGTCGCAGCCTCCTTAAACTGCAGGTTCTGGTCTTGCCATGACCCTTGCTTTTCTGCTGAAGGAGGCTGAGGATTTTGAGACGCTTCTGCAGGTGGACTTGGACTCTGTTGGCTTTCGGGGGATTCTTGCTGCCTTTGGGAGTCTCTGTGTGGTCCTTAGGGTTATCTCCTGCACCCTCCTTAACTTCCACTCTGGGGGAAATGCGATTCCCGGTACTGACGGTTTGCGTCTTTAACAGCATGCTGTACTGCATATGAAACCGGTGGTGAGACCTGCGCTATAAGCCACGGTACAGGTGTTCACTGCCTTGTGGATGGTTTCTGAGTGGCAAAAGTTTTTATTGCAAACGTGGGGATAACCTTGTCAGCCAGCATGCTAACAAAGCTAGCAGTTACTTCCGCAAACTCGAACATGTCCCAGTCTACATCCTTGAGCGCGTCCTGTAGTGTGGCTTCTGATTGGCCAGATCAGCGCTTCACCTCCCTCATCACTGGAGCTTCCCTAACAGACTTTTGTTTATATACCAGGATGAGGAAAGTTGCATTGTGGTCTGATCTCCAAAACGCCGAATGCAAAACAGCTTTGTAGCCCAGCTTGTACAGGGTGTAACAGTGATCCAGTGTGTTGGATCCCCTGGTTGGATGTGTGACGTGCTGATAAAGGTTCTGGTGTCCACATGAGGTGGGATGTGGACTACCATAGTGATGACTGAGGTGAACTCTCAAGGCAGATAAAATAGATGGCATTTGATAGTCAGCTGTTCCAGGAGCAGGAAAGAAGTACTGTCGTATTGCAGTACACCTGTTTTGCAGTACACCCGTTGGAGCTCTTTTCATGCAGTGTTTCACTGGTGCTGCATGGAGGAACATCAAGGACACTGGCCTCCAGTTTGCAATACAAATTTATCAAGGCTGACAGATCAAGTTCCTAAAAGTCAAAAGGTTCCCATGAGAAATATGAGAGGAGTATTATCCAACCATGGAGGAGGGGAGCGGAGTAAAGGAGACCAGAGGGAAGGCGAAGAGATGAGAGGGGAGGTGAAGAGAAGAGTGGAGGGGGGAGATAAAGAAAGGAGATGAGAGGACCAGGGAGGAGAAGGGAGGGAGGAAAAAAGGAGGGGGAGGAGAAGAGGGGACTGTTTGGGAGGGAATGGGAGAGGAAGAGAGGAGCAGGGAGAAAAAGAGAGGAGGGGAGGAGAACAGAGGAGAAAGGGGTAGAGGAGGAGATGAGGAGACAGGAGAATGGGGTGGAGTGGGGAGGAGAACAGAGGAGAGGGAAGGGAGAGGAACATAGAGGAAGGGAGCAGAGAGGGAAGGGGAGGAGGGGAAAGGGGAGAGGGGAGGTGGGTGATCGACAGAGAGGAGTGGAGAGCGGTGGTCTTTGAAAAGCAGAGTGTGCTGCTACTCCTTAGAAATATAAATTTTTGATCAACGGCATTAATCTTTATGTTAAATAGCATCAGTGTTCACCTTCATGTGCAGAATCTGCTTCACTTTTACTGTTGTGGGAGCAAACAAAGAGTCAGGAGGACCCGCGCCAGAGCATGAGATCCAAGCGATTCTGGTGTGGTTGTTGGTGCCAGATGGTGGTTCTGGCATCCCAGAAACAGCTGTTTTCCTGGGATGTCATGTTTACAGAGAATGGTGTGAAGAAGAGAATCACCCAGTCAAAGGCATTGGTGGGGCCCAAAAACACACTGTAAATGAGAGAGGACAGAAAAGAATGGGCAGAATCGTTAAAGCGAACAGGAAGGACATGAGTACGGAAATAACAGCTCAGTAAAGCAGTGGCGTGCAGAAGGGCTTCACCAAACACACAATTTAGCAGAGGTTCTGAAGAGAAACGGGGATCATATCCTGTGCTAGCTAGGTGTCCCTAAGACAGCGGCCACTGGCTGTGCAACGCTCTGGGTAGCACAGTGTGCAGTGTGTTTAAAACCCCACCACATTCCTCCACTGCTTGGAAATGAAGGCCAGAGGAGCAGCTGTGCCGGCGTCCTTCTCATTCAAAATGAAGCAAACATGCTTCTTTAAATAACCAAAGGACTCCTGAAAGTGAAGGACAAAGAGCTTTACTGAGAGCCAGAGACGACTGCAGCACCACCTTTACAGGCCCGACGGGGGCGCCGTTACAGTTTGAATAACTGAGAGCACAGCCCTCAGATCATTTCATCAGTATCTTACTACTCTAGAGTCTCACAACCCCCCCTGAAGGCATAACCAGCTGAAACGCTGCCCTACAGGAGAAGAGCTACTCGTGTTTTTAAAAATGTATTCAGGCTGAGAGAAAATGAATTTTGCAAAGTACAATACCGACTGCCTCAGAGCAAAAACGCAGGCCATTAGCTCACGACGCTAGCTGTGTTTCACTGTACTCAAATCCCTCTGATGGCACTTCACATTTTAATTGCATTCCAGATGAATAAAGATTGAATTAATAACATGCCAATAGTCTCAAATGCATGAAATGGAATCACAACCCCTGACATGTTTCAACACGTTAGACGCTTCTTGTTTGTTTAAGGTGTGCTCGCATTTATTTGGGGTTTCACCTGAACATCTAAAAGTACATATCAGAGACAGTGCCAAAAATAAAATATTATAGCTCCAAGGTTTTAAGGTTTTGTGCCATGATTTATCTAAACAAGTATATAAAGAGCAAAAGCGTGCTCTTGACTGAAATTTACAAATGAAAACTTTTGGTACTGGGGTATTTATTATGGCCTTTATAAGAGTTCTCTTCAGTTAAATTGTCCATATGCATAGCGTGCACATAGTCATGTAGTAAGCTTTCAACTCGCCCCCAGAAATTTGTTTCCTCCTGACTAGACACACAGCCAGGTAATAAGATGAGAGGGTCATTCATTGGGTATTTGAGCATTTTACTGAACAGAGGTATTTTAATGTTTCTATAAAAGAAAAAAAACAGGAGCATACACACGGCACAATAAAACATCACAATGGCTGTCTGTGACATCACAATGACTCTCTATGACATCACAATTGCTGTCTGTGACATCACAATGGCTGTCTATGAGAAATGGCTAGAAGTGAAACAGCTAGAAGAGAAATGGCTAGAAGTGAAACAGTTATAAGGGAAATTGCCTAAATGAAATGGCTGGAAATGAAACTGCTGGAAGTGAAACGGCTGTAAGGCAAACAGCTTGAAGGGAAATGTCTGGAAGTGATATAGCTATAAGGGAAACTGCTGGAAGTTAAATGGCTGGAAGTGAAATGGCTTGAAGGGAAATGGCTGAAAGAAAATGGCTGTAAGGTAAATGGCTATACGGGAAATGGCTGGATGAAAATGGCTGTAAGTGAAACAGCTAGAAGGGAAATGACTGTAAGGGAAATGGATGGAAGGAAAATGGCTGCAAGGGGAATGGGTGGAAATTAAATTGTTGGAAATGAAAGGGAAATCACTGTAAGAGAAATGGCTGGAAGGGAAACTTAGAAGGGAAATTGATGGAAGTGAAATGGCTAGAAGGGATATGGCTGTAAGGAAAATGGCTGGAAGAGAAACTGCTATAAGGGAAATGGCTGGAAAGGAAGTGGCTGGAATGGAAAAGGCTGTAAAGGAAATGGGTGGAGGTGAAACAGTTAGAGGGGAAATGACTGGAAGGGAAATGGCTGGAAGTTAAATGGTTGGAATAACATGGCTAGAAGGGAAACCACTGTAAGGGAAATGGCTGTAAGGGAAATGGCTGGAAATGAAATGGCTAGAAGTGAAATGGTTAGAAGGGGAATGGATATAAGGGGAATGGCTGGAAGAAAATTGCTGTAAAGGAAATGGATATAAGGAAAATAGCTGGAAGAAAATGTCTGAAAGGGAGATGACTGGAAGGGAAATGACTGGAAGGGAAATTGCTGTAAAGGAAATGCCGACATGTGCCACAGCGTGCCGACATGTGCCACAGTGTGTCAACATGTGCAAGAGTGTGCTGACATGTGCCAGAGTGTGTCAACATGTGCAAGAGTGTGCTGACATGTGCCAGAGTGTGCTGACATGTGCCAGAGTGTGCCGACATGTGCCACAGCGTGCCGACATGTGCAAGAGTGTGTCGACATGTGCCAGAGTGTGTCGACATGTGCCAGAGTGTGTCGACATGTGCAAGAGTGTGCCGACATGTGCAAGAGTGTGTCGACATGTGCAAGAGTGTGCTGACATGTGCCACAGCGTGCCGACATGTGCCAGAGTGTGCCGACATGTGCAAGAGTGTGTCGACATGTGCCAGAGTGTGCTGACATGTGCCAGAACATGCTGACGTATGCCAGGGCTTGCCTCCATCTGCCAGAGCATACCTCCATGTGCCACAACTCGCTTACGTATACCAGCACATGCGCGCTGATGTGTGCCATGTGCATCCCTCCATGTGCCACAGCATGCTGTCTGCGTGTTCTTGCCATGTTCTGTGGGTTTCCGGGATGCTCTGCCACCTGGAGAAGCAGGGGAGCTATGTGAGGATGTTCTTTGTGCTCTTCAGCTCTGCCTTTAACACTGTCATCCCGGAGCAAACAGGTCCACAGAAGACGCCATCATCACTGCGCTCCACACTGCACTGTCCCACCCTGAGAAGCACGGGTGCTATGTGAGGATGCTCTTTGCAGACTTCAGCTCTTTAACACTGTCATCCCAGACAGACTTTTCAAAAAACTCTCAGACCTAGGACTCTCCGGACCCACCTGCCACTGGATCAGGGATTTCCTGAGTAACTACCATCAGATGGTTAGATTAAGCCCCTACACCTCCTCCACACTCAGCACCAGGACCCCACAGGGCTGCGTACTGAGTCCCCTTCTCAACACCCTCCACTGTAAACCTCTCTACACCCATGACTGCACCCCCACCCACACCACCAAAAACATCATTAAGTTTGCGGGTGATGCAATCGTGGTAGGACTCATCTCAAGTGGAGACAAGGCCGTCTACAGGTATGATGTCCAAAAACTGGCAGAGTTGTGCTCAGAGAACCACCTTGCCCTGAATGCTTCCAAAGCAAAAGAACTCATAACAGACTTTCGGAAACACAGCACAGAATGCAAGCCTCTGTACATCAACAGGAACTGTGTGGAAAAGGTCCATGTTTTCAGGTTCCTGAGCGCACTCAATACGGAGGATCTCTCCTGAACCACCAACACCACAGCGGTAGTCAAAAAGGCACAACAGAAACTGTACTTCCTGAGGATTCTCAGGAAAAACAATCTACCGAAGAAGCTGCTAGTATCCTTCTACTGCTGCTCCGTTGAGAGCATGCTGGTATACTGCATTACTATGTGGTACACCAGCGGTGGACAGGAGAGCCCTTCAGAGTGTCATCGAGAGCATGCTAGTGTATTGCATTACCATGTAGTATACCGAGACTAGCGGCTCAGCGGTGGACAGGAGAGCCCTTCAGAGGGTTATCAGCACTGCCCAGAAAATCATCAGATGCAAACTGTCCTCTCTCGAGGAGCTTTTCAGCTCCCGCTGCCTCAGCAGAGTAATAAACATATCAAAGGATCCCTCCCACCCTGGATATCATCTGTTGAACTTGCTGTTGACTGGCAGAAGCTTCAGGTACATCATTTACCACATAGCCATATGTGAACTGAATACTGTCAAACTATGATGCCAACCTGGGGGCCCACAGCAACCTCACTGCGATATTCTAATTTACTGTGTTATCCTAACTTACCATCTTATTATGTCATGTCTTGTGTGATGTCCTAAGTCTAACAGTTTCCATATGTCAGTTTTTGTCACTATGCTCACGTTAAAGAACTCTGCAATGTTTCCAAGCTCACTTTATCAGCATTAACTGCACTGGTAATTGCATTTATTGCACCTAACTCATCTATTCATGGTATGCAGGTCCACACTGGGTTTATGGTGCTATTTGTTATGTCCTGTGTGATGTCTTATATCCAAAATTGTTCACATTACTTGTTTGTGTCATGGAGCGCTCTGGGGAATCCTTATCATCATCCCAGCCACACCCCCAGGGATTCTGACCGATAGGGCTTCCCTGAGGCAACAAGCCCTATCGCCCCATTTTTCTGGTTTTGCCGGTTGCTTCGGTTTAAGACACACCTATCCCAGCTGTTTCCAGTTCTCTCTTTATCAGTACTCTATTTCTGGTGAGCCGGCTTGCTGACCTACGTGAGATCTTCATGGTGCGCCCAGAGTTTGAGAAATATTCCCTGTATCCATTTCCCTGTGTATTGACTCCTGCTTCGCCTCCTAAATTCCATGTTTCTGCCCATCCCTCTCAGTACTGACACTGATCGCCCGACCCTTGCCTGGCACACTGATCTTGACTCTCGCCTCAGCCCTCCTGGAACCGATGTTGATCATCCGACCATCGCCCGAGTTACCAACCATGGTTTTTGGCTGTGGTGCCTGGTTACCTTCGCTGATTTCCCGTCTACCCACCCGCCTCCGTGATCCCTGGACCCCCCGAGTGCTTTGTGCTGTCCAATAATACATTTGGTGACCCAAAGCTGATCCATACAACAGTTTGTGTGAATGCACTGACTGGACTGCGGCTAAAATTTCATTGTAGTCCGCACAGTGAGAAAAAAATCTGAATGTTCTGTGAGTTTGTGTGGAATCTCCATGTTCTCTCCATGTTCTGTGGGTTTCCTCTATTCTCCCTGTGTTCTGGACTAGCATACTGCCCAGGGTGAACCCTGCAGGATCCAGAAACACCCCACGACCCTATACTGAATTAGCAGTTGGAAGATGAGTGGATGGATGGTTGGATGGATGGATGTGACTATGTATGAACTAGAAGTGAAAAATATAAAGGAGAGTGTGTTACTGTTTGCAGAGAAGTGAATGTACAGTAGTACTGAGAATGTTTTGTCAATGAATGCCACATCACAAACTGAAACAGGCAAGCAGAGGCGCAGACAGGCAGGGAAATAACGGGACAGAATGCTTGAACTTCGCACGGAAAGGCTGAAGATCTCGCGTGTGGCTGGCGTTCCAGACGCGAATAAGAAGGCTCTCAAATTACTCCGATGGGCATCAGCCGGTCGGGGAGGGCATACGGTAACCGGTCCTGCCGGTTCCCAGGACCTGTGTAGAGGAAGTTCTCTGGCCGCTGCTCGACTCCCTCCTAGGGAAACCCCGGGGGCGTGGCAGGGGCGCCCCGCGTGATGACGTAGAGGCTTCCTCAGGGCGATCCATGACAGTAGCCCTCCCCTCACGACCGCCACCCGGTGGACAAAGTCCTGTGCAAGCTGGCTGAGCTGCTGGAGACACGGAGGCTGGAGGTAAACCGTGCCAGCATCCCATCATCCCAGGGATGGATCCAGTTCGTTAGGCAAGGGGGAGTAGCACAGCGCAGCACCAATGCAGGGTTCACCCTCTTGTCCCTGGGGGGAGAGTGGCAGCTGGCAGCTGATCTAGGTCGCCAGCTGAAATTTCTGGCCGAGATCACCAGTTCACCCCTTCGCCCTGACATAGTGCTCTGGTCAACACCCGCCGAAGTAGTCATTCTGGTGGAGCTGACCGTCCCATGGGAGGAGGGGATGGAGGCTGCCTATGAGAGGAAGAAAGAGAGGTGTGCAGACTTGGCTGCTGCATGCTCTCAAGCCGGCTGGAGGGCTCTTACATTCCCGGTGGAAGTCGGGTGCAAGGGCTTTGTTGGAACATCCATGCAGCGGCTCCTGAAAACCTTTGGTCTCACAGCCCACAGGAAAAGGAGAGCAATGCAAGATCTAGCTCATGAGGCAGAGCAAGGGAGCTTCTGGCTCTGGCTCCGAAGGAAGGACAAGGCGTGGGGGAGAGAGGGATCTTAGGGCAGGCTGCAGAGAGCGTTAGGGAGACGTCCCTTTCACTGCTCCACCACCCTGAGATGTTCCGGGATTAAAGGAGCGAAACATCTGTGAAGGGTGGCTCCCGGCTGACGGCCCTGCAGCCAGCCAAGTGGCACAGTTGGAGGTGCGTCAGGCATAAATGCTGAGCAGGTAGTTTTACCTGTGCTTGCATCTGTCTATTGGACTGTGGGTGAAATCCAGAGGTCAGACTTGTGGTGGCACCAATCAGACTACAGAATTCCCTCCAGAACTTGGAAACAAATTGTGGACCCCTGTCAGAGACAATGTGAGACGGTAAACCATGCAGTCTGAAGACGTGGTCCACTAATAACTGAGCCGTCTCCTTAGACGAAGGCAGCTTGAGAACAGGAACAAAATGCATGGTCTTAGAGAAGCAGTCCACAATCGTGAGTACCCCTGTGAATCCTCTGGACGGGGGAAGGCCTGTCACAAAATCCAAAGATATATGAGACCAGGGATGTCGGGGAACAGCAAGAGGCTGCAATAGGCCTGCTGGAGGATGGGAGGGATTTTTATTATGTGCACAGACCAGGCAGGCCGTGACGTAACCACGGATGTTCTGCAGCATGGTAGGCCACAAGAAGCACTGTCCAAGAAGTGCTCGAATGCGATGCACGCCGGGATGGCAAGCTGAGAGGGAGTCATGCCCCCATTGGAGGACCCAGGAACACAAGAAGTCTGGGACAAACACCTGGTTAGATGGACAACCCCCTGGGGGTTGGACAAATCGTTGTGCGGCCTGCACGGCCTTCTTGACCCCCCAGGATACTGCCCTAAAGAAGCGACTCTCCAGCAGAATTAGTCTGAACCCCAAAAAACGTTGTACCTCCTTCCGCTTGCAAGGCCGAGGCCACTCTGCAACTGCTCGGATTTTTTCCAGATCCATCCTAATCGAACCCTCCCTGAGAATTAAACCAAGGAAGGAGATCAACTGCCAGTGAAACTCACACTTCTCCACCTTGACGAATAGCTTATTGACTAATAAGCGTTGGAGGACCTCACAAATGTGTATGACGTGATTCTGTTCAGACTGGGAAAACACCAAAATGTCATCCAAATAAACTAAGACAAATTTGTTCAACATGTCCCGAAGGATGTCATTAATCAGCCCTTGGAACACTGCCGGAGCACTGGTTAACCCAAAAGGTATAACCAAATACTCATAATGCCCAGAGGGCGTGTTAAAGGCAGTCTTCTACGCATCCCTCTCGCGGATCCTAACCAGATGATAGGCGCTCTGTAGGTCAAGTTTAGTGAACCAGCTAGCCCCCTGAAGTACATCGAGTACCGAGGACAACAGGGGTAAGAGATAACGATTCTTGACAGTAATCTGGTTCAGCCCACGGTAGTCAATACAAGGCTGGAGGGACCCATCCTTCTTCTCTACAAAGAAGAATCCAGCTCCTACTGGACGACGGCTGAACAATACCCTATGCTAGAGCACTACTTATGTAATCCTCCATAGCTTTCCTTTCAGGGACAGACAGGGAGTACAGATGGCCTCCAGGGGGCGAGGTGCCCGGTAACAGATCGGTAGCACAGTCAGAAGGTTGATGAGGAGGTAGAGAGAATGCCCGGGCCTTACTGAATACCTGTTTCAGGTCCAGGTAGTCTGCAGGAACCGAAGACAGGTCAGGAAACTTTGCCTTCTCTTCAGGGACCAATGAAGGGAGAGCTGTGTGGAGACACTGCGCATGACAAAATGGACTCCAGCCCATAATGGACCCCTTCTTCCAGTCAAGGTGAGGATTATGCTTAACCAACCAGGCGTGGCCTAACACTATGGGTGCGTGAGGAGAATCAATTACATACAAAAACAGTTCCTCCACATGATTACCCCCAGTAGCGAGACTCACCGGAAGTGTAGTACAGGTGTGGTAGGCAGTCTCCACTGGAGGACCAGCGCGGTGTCAATAAAATTGTCATCTGCTCCTGAGTCAACCAGGGCAGCTAAGGGCTGCTACATCTCTCCATAGGAGAGCAGCACCGGTAAAAAGGTGCATTGAACTGAGGAGGGAAATATTGGAGCTACACCCACCAGGGCCCTCCTCTTTAGTGGTGGGTGTGTCCTTTTATTGGGCATTTAGCAATATAATGTCCCATCTGCCCACAGTACAGACAGGCATTGGCAGTCTGTTGCCGTTGTCGTTCTGCAGGGGATAAACGGGTTTGGTCCACTTGCATAGCTTCGGTGGAGGGCTCAGAAGAGCTCACACCTGGAACATCAAGCCGTCTGTGACGTTCCCTGTGGCACTGATGGAAGTGGTTGTCCACACGAATAGCGAGGTTAACTAATTCCTCCAAGGTCCCCGGCATTTCTCTGGAGGTTAATTTGTCCTTAATTTCTTCTAACAGCCTGTTATAAAAAGCGTCAAACTGAGCCTGCGTATTCCAGCCCGTGGACAGCGCCAGGGTCTGAAAGGCGATGTCGAAATCAGACACTGAGTGGTTGCCTTGACGGCGCTGTAGCAATTCGCATACTGCCTCTCTGCCGTGGGTTGAGCGTTCAAAAACCCGCTTCATTTCTGCAGTGAAACCTAGAAGGGTGGTACAAAAAGGTGCCCCGGCTTCACACGCGGGAGTCGCCCACTCACGAGCAGGACCGGTCAACAGAGTAATTATGTAAGTGACCGTGGTGCGATCTGAGTGAAATGCAGAAGGTTGTAACCCGAAAATCAGGGAACACTGCAATAAAAAGGAGCGACAGGTTCCTGGGTCACCATTATACTGTTGAGGCAGGGGCAAGCAGGGTTCACTGATCAGGGTGACAGTGGAAGGCCGATTGGAAAGGACATGCTGTACATGAGTCGCTAGGTCTGTCAGGCCGACATTAAAAGATTCCAGTGAATCTCCGATCGCCGCGAGCGCAGACTCATGCCGTCCCAGCAGAGTACCCTGCTTACCCAGGGCTTCAGTGAGGCGCTGAAGGTCCAGTTGATTCGCAGGGTCCATCCCAATGGCAAGATCTTCTGTCACGGCGGGGGTAGCGGAAAAATAAGGAGGACGTTATAGCGGATCAGTCCAGGAAAAAGACTTATTATCTTCTCCATAAACATAGTGAGAGAGATCAGCGTCGGGATCCAGGGGGAACAGGCAGGGCTCAGAATCTGGGGACAGGCAGGTGGTCAGGCGATCGACATCGGCAGTGAGAGGGCTAGGCTATAATCGAAGGTCGGGAGAGGCAGAACAGAGGTCAAGGGAACAGGCAGGCAGAGAGGCAGACAGGCAGGGAAATAACAGGACAGAATGCTCGAACTTTGCACAGAAAGGCTGAAGATCTCGCGTCTGGCTGGCGTGTACTAGGGAGGCCGTCTGTGACAGTGGACCTGCGCTTCACACCGTTTGAGGAGGGAAACACATCAGCACTAGGGAGGCGTCTGTGACAGTGGAACTGCATTTCACACCATTTGAGGAGGGAAACACTTCAGCACTAGGGAGGCCATCTGTGACAGTGGAACTGCATTTCACACCATTTGAGGAGGGAAACACTTCAGCACTAGGGAGGCCGTCTGTGACAGTGGAACTGCGCTTCACGCCGTTTGAGGAGGGAAACACATCAGCACTAGGGAGGCGTCTGTGACAGTGGACCTGCGTTTCACACTGTTTTAGGAGGGCGTCTCTGAGGATGGAACCACGCTTCAGAATACAATGGCGATCTTTGGTCAGTCCCATAATATATTTATTCACTCTTGCGATGACACTCTTTCTTTGGACTATGACTGTTTGGTCCTATTCGTCCCTCTCTCATGCTGTTCTTAGCTAAGTGAGTATTTCATAATTCCATCTGGGTCAAGCACATAAGTCGGTTTCTTTGTGTCCAGTCAGAGCATCACTACGTCAGGCCCTTTCACTGTCTGCACTTGCCGGTGGCTTGCAGGCCTTCCCATCCACAAAAACTGCACAGAGCAGAGAAAATAAAAGCCATTCTATTGAACAATTTCACTGATGCTCATTGTTGTATAAAGTGGCATGAAATAACGTTCCCCCAGGACCACCCTCCTCCATTTACCCCGCCCCCAAGCCTGTCATAGCCCGGGGAAATAAGCCCAGCCCACCCACCTCCCCTCAGTAACCCCGCCCCCAAGCCTGTCAGATAGCCCGGGCTTGAGGGATCCCCTAATCCCCTGAGGTCGAAATCCAGGGGCACTGTAAAAATCATTTAGATTGATTTTTTATTTAAAGGAAAAGGGTTAATTCCCCAATGCATGAAATCGAAGAAGGTGCTAGCTGGTCATGACCTGTTTTGGTGTAGAATTCAGCCCTGGGAAAGGGCCACCACTACGGCTATGAGGGGCTGATGACCTGAAAACAGGAGACCAAAGAACGAACCGTGCAATATAACAGAACAATATGTAGCATGTGACAACTTGAGGAATGTGACTTGGGTGCCCTCTATAGGTAATACTGCATGAGCACATTATGTGTACAATTTACAAATTAACGTACCGTATTACACCATTAATAATAAGATATCGACAAGATAAAAGCATGATTTGCTTTAAGTCAACGTATCCAAGCACATTTTCTTTATCTATTTTTAATGTATAACCAACCACTGGCAGGTTAATGAGTTCAGTGGCTCCCAGGCTGTATTTTCTGGAGGCCTCTCCCTATTCCCCCCCCTCCCCAAAACAATGTAACAATTTTACTATAAAACTATTAAGTAGTATTAACTATAAAATAACTTCTACAAAGTCAAGGAGAAAGCGACACTGTATCGAATGAGAGCAATCACATCAGAAGAACAACAAACTGGCACGTTTACACTGTCACATCGGTCATATGCAGCATATGTAACAGAGACCTCATTGAATAAAGAATCTTTTGATCTCTCTATCGCTGTCTCTCTGTCTGTAATCAGGGGCAGATCTAGGGATGGCCTGGGGTGGCCGTGGCCTGGCCCAGTAAATACCAGTGGCCTGTACTACGAAGCGGGGTTACTGGCTTATCGGGGTAAGTTGTCAGAATTAAGGTAGTCTGGGCAAAATGTAAGTGAATGAATATCGAGTCCATTTACACTCTGGTACCTTAAATCCGACAAGTCGTAAAATCCCCTTAAATCCTCATGTCGTAGTGGGGTTTCCTCTGGGTTCTCCAGTTTCCCCCCACAGTCAAAAAAAATGCTGAGGTTAATTGGAGTTGCCAAATTGCCCATAGTTGTGGGTGACTGGTGTGCGTGTGTGAGTGACTGGTGTGTGTGTGTGTGTGTGAGTGACTGGTGTGTGTGTGTGAGTGACTGGTGTGTGTGTGTGTGAGTGACTGGTGTGTGTGTGTATGAGTGACTGGTGTGTGAGTGTGTGTGTATGAGTGACTGGTGTGTGTGTGTATGAGTGACTGGTGTGTGTGTGTGTATGAGTGACTGGTGTGTGTCTGTGTGAGTGACTGGTGTGTGTGTGTATGAGTGACTGGTGTGTGAGTGTGTGAGTGACTGGTGTGTGTGTGTGTGAGTGACTGGTGTGTGAGTGTATGAGTGACTGGTGTGTGTGTATGAGTGACTGGTGTGTGAGTGTATGAGTGACTGGTGTGTGTGTGTATGAGTGACTGGTGTGTGTGTATGAGTGACTGGTGTGTGTCTGTGTGAGTGACTGGTGTGTGTCTGTGTGAGTGACTGGTGTGTGTGTATGAGTGACTGGTGTGTGTCTGTGTGAGTGACTGGTGTGTGTGTGTGTGAGTGACTGGTGTATGAGTGACTGGTGTGTGAGTGTATGAGTGACTGGTGTGTGTGTGTGTGAGTGACTGGTGTGTGTGTGTGTGAGTGACTGGTGTGTGTGTGTGTATGAGTGACTGGTGTGTGTCTGTATGAGTGACTGGTGTGTGTGTGTGTGAGTGACTGGTGTGTGTGTGTGTGAGTGACTGGTGTGTGTGTGTGTGAGTGACTGGTGTGTGTGTGTGCCCTGCAATCGGCCGGCGCCCCATCCTGAGCTGTTTCCTGCTTCTGGGCCCCTCACAACCCTGAACAGAATAAGCGGTTACAGAAAAGGGAGGGATGCACACCTCTGTGCTGTAACAGCTCGGTTCCTGTATGCCAGTGGAAAAGCACCATTAGTGAAGCACCAGCCCCCGCGACAGAATGCTGGAGGTGCCAATTCCGTGATGCAGCCGCAATCTCATCTGGCTTCCAGAAGAGTCACGATTCCAGTGAAATATTCCTGTAAAGACCGTAATGCTCCACGCATCTCAACAGAAATATCTGTACACCTTATCAGGGGCGATGGTGGTGCAGGAGGTAGTGCTACTGTTCGGCAACCGGAGGGTTGCCGGTTCGAGCCCCGGGTCCTCCTGACCCCATCAAAGTGTCCTTGAGCAAGACACTGAACCTCAAATTGCTCCCAGTGATTGGTCGTTTATTACCAGTGTTCGAGCTGTAATGGGAAGCACTTGGATGTGCCCCCCCCCCTGTTGGCAAAAAATTCCGAAAGTCACCCTTAAATTGTCCTGTATAATTTCACCCAGAAATTGAATGGCCCTCCAGGTCAGCACATTTTATCATGGCAAACAACCATCCCCCCAAAGACTTGATCCCCATCATCCTCCTTGCAACTGAAATGTTTTTACTCACCCACTGTATCTCACCCTTCACAGGCTTCGGTGGTCTGTCTTATAGGCTGGTCTGTGCCTATTAGATAGATAAAACCGACTGATTAAAAATGAGTGCTGGCACCCCAATACTTCTGTTGTTTCACGACGCGGCTTTTCTCCGTAACAGCATTTATAAGAGCCATCACGGACAGAGATCAAGCACACAGACGTCTTATTTCATGATTATTAAAAGGCAGGCAGATGAGTGTTACCTCATTGACCCCTCGGTGACTTTGGGGAGCTCAGGAATCCATGCTCTGAGGATGAAGATGTCCATAGCCGGGACCTGCGTTGCCATGGTTACCCTGAGGATCACCACTGTCCTCAGCACCACTCTGCCTGCCGAACATCCTGCGCAGGCAAAAATGCTCATTCACGTGCTGAATATCACTACTGCGGATATACCTGCTATTTTTATGTGGTTAAATAGCAAATATAATAAAAAAGTAAGGTATGATGTTTCAGGTAACTTTTAGGAACATAAAATGTCAAAATATAGGTGAAATATTGTTCCAAACTGCTAAATCGTCATTCACTGTAGTGGTCCTCACTTTAATTTCACCATTACACCTTTAAATAAATAAAATAACAAGTAAAGGTATATATTAGTTTTCCTCGGACATTATCTTGTTGTTTTTCTTAAGCATCGAAATAACCAGTGGACTTATACTGTACACAGTCCATTAATTTAAGGACCCCATCTAATACTAAAACACTGCAACGGGAACCATGACAACACCAAATCACTCTGCCTTTTTGAAAAAACGTCATTCAGAGTAACAAACCATGGGCTTTTGGAGTAACACATATTTATGTAGAAATTAAACAATGCACTGGTACTAAACTGTACTTATTGCGATATATAAAATAAGATGTGATCAGAATAACTGTAATTGTATTTTAAATACATTTCACTTCCTTACAAAAACTGCTTGTTGACAAATGGGTAAAGCCTAGTGAATGGGAGGCCATTGGAAAGGTATAAAGACTTAAAATTACAATAAATTAATATTTGGAAGCTGCATTGTGATATCTAAATACAGTCTTTTAATATTTCATATAATTATTATATGCATCTGTGATTTTTTTTGTATATAAACTGTTGTTCACTTGACTTTATGTCTTCTGTAAATTGAGGTAAAAACGTGATGGCTATTTTTTTTTGCTCAGAAAATATTAAAATTAAACAGGATACATTCTAATGTACAGAAAAGACAACATTTTAAGATGTATTTCACATTGATTTGTTGATGCTTGACAGCCCCTTTTTTGTCATTATTTCATTCTGGAGTTAAAGTGGTTTGGGTACAAACTTTACTGAATGGGGAAGTCGGATATAACCTTGGGAAGTTCGGGTGCTGACTGGGGATACTCATGTTTACATCTGTCTCTGGTTGGACTGGGAGTATTGGTGCTGACTGGGGATACTCATGTTTACATCTGTCTCTGGTTGGACTGGGAGTACTGGTGCTGACTGGGCTACTTGTGTTTGCACCTGTCTCTGTTTGGACTGGGAGTACTGGTGCTGACTGAGTTACTTGTGTTTGCACCTGTCTCCATTTGAACTGGGAGTACTGGTGTTGATGGGGTTACTTGCATTTGTAAATGTCTCTGTTTGAACTGGGAGTACTGGTGCTGACTGGGTTACTTGCGTTTGCACCTGTCTCTGTTTGAACTGGGAGTACTGGTGCTGACTGGGCTACTTGCGTTTGCACCTGTCTTCGTTTTGAACTGGGAGTACTGGTGCTGACTGGGCTACTTGCGTTTACACCTGTCTCTGTTTGGACTGGGAGTACTGGTGCTGTCCAGCTTTGTCTTACACTGTCCCTGGCTCCCGCAGCACTTCATTTATTCTGTGTTTTCTTTGTGCTGTATGTCATCAAACAGGGAGAACCTGCCATTCCCCGGCCAGCCCTCAGGGTACAGCAGAGTATTTTAACAAGCCGGGTTGTTTTTTTATTAAAGAAGTGCTGTAACCTCACACCTTCAGTTTGGGCTGGGGGCGGGGGGGGGTTGTATATATTGCATTGTGGGGATGAAATGTTATTCCCTTCTTGTGCCTTTCTTTCCGATATTCGGCTCGGTAATCAGTCCACTTGCTTTTCTTCACCTTGTGCCTTTGTGCTTTGAATCTTCATTATTGGAGTGATTTTACAGCGCCTGCAGAAACTGACGCCAGATATCCCTGAAAAGACTGGCCAATACCTAAAGCGGTCTCTGCTTCCTCCATTTGGGGTGCAGTCTCACGCAGTCAGTCCTGTGGCCTGTGCTCGCCGTGTTGTTTTATTAACCCATCCAGTTGCGTTTGTTGCTTGCCGTGTTGTTTTATTAACCCTTCCAGTCGCATTTGTCAGCCTGTCTTAATAAGCACCGTCACTTGCATCATTCAACGTGTTCGCAAAGCGGCAGGGACCCGTCTGACGCGAATCCGAGAAGCCTGGGCTGTGGTAAATATAACGTTGCCTGGTGCTTTAACGTCATGTTGGCAGTTTAGTAACCAAGCACAGCGCCACCCACAGTGGGTTTATTGAATTGCACTTTATTTTTAACCATGGTCACGTGCTGGAAGTCTTGTGCTGCTTATCTGCCGAAACCGAAACATTATGGGAACAATTAGATGCCGGCCAGCAGCGGGACAGATGCGGGTCAGAGTGCTCTGTTTCGCAAATACGTAGGAAGATGTCATGCTGTTATTTCCCAGACAGCGGCCCTTTTCATAACCCAGAAAAAAACAGCCTTCAAAGTCAGTTAGAAAGCTGCACAAAGGCTACACCGGTAGCTGTGCAACAGTGTCTCTAAAATAAACTCTAAAATAAATCTATTCTTAGAAAAGATGAGAAAACCAAATATCACGCATGAGTAAGTTTGGGGGGGGGGGGGGGGGTGGGGAGCTTTTTGTTAAGTGTTTTTTCCCCTGGGGGCATTGAATCAGGGATTTTTT
>JABJVO010000015.1:6211923-6233516 GCA_026770805.1 Boulengeromyrus knoepffleri | reverse complement strand
ATTACTAATTAGAGGACTGATTGGCTGAAGAGTCCTCACACCTGGGTTTGAACAGCTGACCTACAGGTTAACCCAAAAACCTGCATACACACCGGCCCTTTGCGGATAAGATTGGCCACCCCTGCTCTATAAGATGTATTAATATTCTCCTCCTAGAAGTATCTTGGGATATCTCAGATGTCTGGGAAAGGACAATATCTACCCTTCTGTCTGATCTTGGTCGGGGGGTGGGGGCTATAATCCTGAGATGTAATAATAATAAAACAGTGCTTCCATGAGTATATTAATAAAATGTAGATGAAACATTGCTGACATTAGGGCTGCTCTGCTCCTCATCAGGACATGACGGGCGAGCAGGCTGGGCTGGAGAAGGCTGAGCTGCAGAGGATGCTGCTGTATTATGAAAGAGTCCATGGCAGGCCGGTGGGTGTGGCAGGCCGGTGGGTGTGGCAGGCTGGTGGGTGTGGCAGGCCGGTGTGTCTGTGTGAGGGCTATGTGGGAGTGTGGTCACATGCTGGGTGTGACTTTGGGGGCGTGGCCATGTGGTGGGTGTGTGTGTGAGGGTTATGTGGGGGTGTGGTCACATGCTGGGTGTGACTTTGGGGGTGTGACCATGTGGTGGGTGTGGTTATGTTGGGGGGTGTGGTCATGTGGTGGGTGTGGCCCTACAGTGTCAGTCACTTTTGGGTCGGCTTACATGCCCTCCACCTTCTCTCAGATGTTACATTACATGGCTGGTGACGCTGATCTGGATTTCAGTGGGAGATTTGATATAGTCTGCAATCGGGCACCAGACCAGATCAGTTACATAATGGAGACCTGCTCCACATGCATCACTGGGGTGGAAATATCTGCATCATGAAAATTGTCTCAGGGAAATAACTGCTGCAGGTGTCCAGCAGCATGTAAGAACAGTCAGGGTGGATTATGATGTTTAAGGGCTGAAAGCTTTCAGTGTGCGGAATACCATTTGTCACCATGCATTGTTTGTTAGTCTTTAGTACTGTTTGCTGCTGTTTTTCAGTTAGTTTATTATTCTTTATTACTGATTATTACTGTTTATTAGTAACTTTATTAATGCTTTTTACTGTTTGTTACTATTTATTAATTACGGAAGAGGATTAGGGCCACCATGAAAATATTATTTGAATTCTGACTTTAATCTCAGAATTATGACTTTAATCTCAGAATTCTGAGTTTAGAAAAAAAGTCAGAATTCTTAGAAAAAAGTCAGAATTCTGAGATTAAAGTCAGAATTCTAATAATATTTTCATGGTGGCCCTAATCCTCTTCCGTAATTAATGGCTATTACTGTTTTTTACTGTTTATTAGTTTATTACCATTTATTACCATTTGTTACTCTTTATTACTATGTATTACCATTTGTTTATTACTGTTTGTTACTGTTTATTAGTTTATTACCATTTATTACTCTTTATTACTATGTATTACCATTTGTTTATTACTGTTTGTTACCGTTTATTAATGTTTACTATTGTTTGTTACCATTTAGTACTGTTTATTACTGTTTGCTACCATTTAGTACTGCTTATTACTGTTTGTGCACAAAGCCTCTGTTTTCATTCCAGGTCACTGAGAGGGAGCAGGAGCTCCTCAGACCCCTGCTCCTGAGATACCAGCTGCTGAAGCAGAGGCTTAACAGCAGAAGCTCCTCCATCCCAGTCATTGTGCGTGAAAGTTATCCTTCAGCCTCCAGAACTGAACTCATCACGTAGCCAAAGGTCCTTCAAGACCTGACTGGTCCACAAAGGTGGATGGTTTTGCTTCTGGTCATTTAAGCGTAAGCAGGAAGGTTCTTCAGAGAGAAAGAGCTCTATTTACAGAAGTAACGTACAACAACAACAACAACAACAAATGTATTTTTGTATAGCACATTATCACAACATTACATTGTCTCAAAGCGCTTTACAGCATCCCCACCTAAAGCCCCCCATGAAGGAATGTATCCTGTTCCCCCGGAGTACACATGGTTGCACAGATTAACATGCAAATGTCCTCTAAAGGGAAAGAGGAGGTGCTAAAGCCAAAGATTTCTGCTGTTTGAGGACTAGATGCTCTACAGTCACATTCGCATTTATATTTACGTAGCGGGCATTTTTGACTAAAAAGAGGTGTTTCAGATTTTGAAGTTCCTCTGACATGTCTGATGGCAGAGTCTCAGCATCTTCATCTTAGTATTCCTTATGTGGACAGAGTCTCAGCATTTTTATCTTAGTATTCCTTATTTTGACAGAGTCTCAGCATTTTCATCTTAGTATTCCTTATGACCACATCTGAGGGCAGAGTCTCAGCTTCATTTTAGTATTGCTTATGTCTTCCTTCCTTGGTTTCCTCTGCCTTTTAGGAAGAGGAGGATGATGTTCCTGAGGACGATGGGGACACACAGGCTGACTTTGCTGTGAAAGTAAAGCCCAAGATTGACGTGTTGAGCTTTCTGGGCCACTTCGACAGTGAAGCTGGGGGCGTCATCTGGGCTGTTGATGAGCTCTCCTGCTCTGAGGACATCAGGGACGGTCAGCTGCCCAGTGTAAACCGCACCACCATGTGAGTCAGAAGCTGCCATAGCCTGTCAGGATGGAACATCATGACTATGTCAGTCAGGAGTTATAGTGGCTTTTCCAGAATGTACCACTGCACCACGTATGGTACAACTATGGTACAACCACATGATGAAGTATCAGAAATATACAGTACAGGTTTCACTGTGCAGTTTTGTGGGATATAACATCTGGGTACCTATTGCATAAAAGTTCTGATATTCTCCTGGACACTCTGACATGTTCCTTTTCCAGGAGGAGTCCTTGCGCAGCTTTCAGATGCTCTGAGCACCTGTGATTGTGATGAGGTATCATTTCTGAAGCTTTTCTCCCCAGGCCTGAGCTTGTGGAGCAGCTTCGGGAAACCCGAGATGAGAAAAGGAGAGTTCGGCAGAAACTGCGAGAATTTGAAGAAGCCTTTTTCAGGCTAAATGGAAGGTGAGATGCATGCTTTTCAGATACGTCACCATCCATTGGTTTTCCTCAATTATCTGCAAATTATTCCAGAGTTGGGATAAATTTCCTAAAATTTCCTTTGAGATTTACAAAGTATCTATCTATCCATCCATCCATCCATCCATGTGCTGGGCACAGCTATGCAGTCGATGTGTCACAAAGAGCAATATGCTCATTGGGTACATTATTGGTTTGTAGTATTTTCTGGTAAATACGCTATTTTTTATTACACAGAAATGTGCAGAAAGAGGAGCGCTCACTCCTGGCCAAGGAGTACACTGAGTACAAGCACATTAAAGCCAAGCTCAAGCTCCTGGAAGTTCTGATCAGCAAGAAGGACTCGTCTGTGTTTCTCTAAAACTGGAGGGCAAACCTCCAGCTCTTGCGTAGCCCGGCCTGTGCTGCTCAGCCGCATGGACCTCAGCACCTTTGCGAGCCGAGGATAAGGCACGCAGAGTGCGCCTCAGCACCTGAAATGATCTCTCTTTCGTGGTGACTGAGTAAGGTCCACCAATTACTTGGGGATCTGCAATATTCCAATGTCATGTCGACAGGATATTGATCATTGATGATTGACTGTTTCATCACATTCAGTTCAGTTCTATTGCATTTGAATAGCGCATTTCCACATTGCATTGTTACAAAGCGCTTTACATTATCCTGCCCAAAGCTCCTAGAGAGTAAGCCAGAGGTGACAGTGGCAAGGGAAACTCCCCTAGAAGGAAGAAACCTGGGGAGGGATCAGATTCATATGGGGAGCCCATCCTCCAGGGGGCAGCAGAGGAAGCCCTAACCCTAATCAGACCAAAAGGGGGAGCCCATCCTCCAGGGGGCAGCAGAGGAAGACATATGCTGAGCTACATTTGCAAAGATGACTACCTGTCGCTCCGGCTGCCCTTATTAACAGCATCTGCTGCTGGCTGCCACACAGAGCTGCTAATTTTAATGTGTGTGCATAATAATGTGACACAATGGAACTAAGGGTGTGCATCAGATCATACTTGTGTTTTCTATTTTTGTGCACAACATTTTTCTGGAATCCATTTTTCTTTTGTTCATGATGTTATAGTCCATTAAAAACATTGCTATGGTGCAATAATTAATTTGTGGGTTTTATTCTATGCTGCTGTATTTTTTCATATTGTAATACTAAACTGTTAGGAGCATTATGTGTGTGTTTGATGTTACCATTTTTATTTGTGTGAATTGCTGTTTATGTTAATGTCACTATGTAAGCAATTTTACTTGTCCTTGATGTCAGCATCATATGGGGTTGAGGTCACAGCCCCAGAGGTCAAGTTTCTGTCCAAAGCAGTTGTCAGTGACTCATCTACTCACTGTGACGGCTAGTGTTTCTGAATTTTGACCCTGAACTTGTTGACCTGTTCTTTGTGAACTTTGACCCTGGAAATGTTTTTCGTGAACTGTGACTCTGCACATTCCTGATTCGTTATTTGTGAACTATGACACAACCAGTTTATGTTTGCTTGAAAGGAATTATCTTTATTGGATTGTTTTCCTTTTAGTATTTTTACTATAGCTAGTTTCTACATCTTATTAAAGGTGAGCATTTTTACTGAATGATTGCACTGAATGAATCTGTGTGGTCATGTCTGTGGAAGTACAAAACCTACACTCACTTTTCTCTAAATGCTGTTTAGCACCAAGCATGAAGTAAATTTACCTGACGCGACTTGAGTAGATAAAATTACTTTATTAAGGCAGGGCACTCCCAGAGCTGACGGCAAAGAAAGGGAGTATCCCCAATTCAAAGAAGCGGACCCCCGAGCAAAGAAAATCCTCAGGTTTTTTTTACATTTCTGCAACTCCCCTTAAAAGGCAATCTTCTACCCCATTGGTTAAGACAGGGGCTCTTGTCCACATGCAGAGTGTGTGATGACCTCAAAGGTCATGACCTCGTGCAGCTCTGCATCCCTTTAGGATCATGGCCAGTCAGCCTGTCGCCACCAGTTGCACCCCACCCTTGCTAGCCCCATACATCATCATATATTATTCACAGACACACACCCATAAATTGAGAATTGACTGAAATAAAAAATTGTGTTGTGGTCTCAATTTTTTCCGCGACTGTATAATGTCAGACTAGCAATCTGAAGACAGACAGACTTTTCAGCACATGCTGGTTTTTAAAACATACACTGATTTCGGCCATTTCGTGTAAAATCCAGCTATGTGAATGGCCAGCCAAGCTGCGTGACCATCTGGGTTTTGCAGATTCCCAACAGACAGCGTCTCAAAGCTAGAGGCCTTGGGCTCTCTGACATCATTCCAACAATCAGGAAAAATGGCAGACGGACAGAGGCATCGTGAGGAAAGCGGATGTCATGTCTCCTGTTAGTGCTAGTCATTCCCTGCTATTCCAGGTTGTGGTGTCCCAGAAATGATTAAATGAGCACAGCAGTAAGTGGTGTCCAGTATCCGCAGTGCATCCCTGGGGCTTAAATAGCAAATAAAGCAATAAAAGTATAAGGATTTACAAATAATTCAAATGTGGCTAAATGCCTGTTTTCACTGTGAGACAGGACAACAGCTCAAGCAGATGCTGATCTAACTGCTCTCCGGTATTTTATTTTTTCTTTACCTAAACTCATAGTGAATTTGGCAGCATCAATATATATCAATATATGACATGTAAACTCATAGTTTGCCCTTTTTTGTGACACTCTCACTGCCTCCTCAAACAGAATAAATACTTTTTTCAATACATTATCTACATATTATCTCTTCTAACTAGATTTCTTATTAATTGTGTCAGATTAGGCACATGAGAGCGTACAGATGAGTCTGACCAATAACAGTAGTTATTCCTTAACCACTCACTCACTCACCCACTCACTCACTCACTCAGTAACTCCCTCAGTAACTCCCTCATACACTCACAAATACTCACAAACACACTCACTCCCTAATTCACTCATTCACACTCACACATTCTCACACACTCACTGTCTCTCACACCCTCCAACGGACGTGTGTCCGCTTCTCGACCATCTATCTCTCTCCGAACTCTTCATAGAACTGAATAGCATGCAGGAGCTTCTCTCTCAGGGTCTCCGCGTTGCTGTAGTTGGGGAGGTGTAACACACAGTAGCAGGTGTTGGCCACAGGGTAGTAGTCATCTGGGCCCTCTTTGTTCACCTTGATAATTTTCAGACAGACTGTGGAGAGCCCTCCCACCGGCAGGCGGTCACTTCCGGTCATGAAGGCTAAGATAGAGGGAGCACAAAGGGTCACAGTGCTAACGAGACAAACGAGTGAGATATATTACATACATATATTACATTCAATAAATGTACACAGCATGCAAAACTCAACAGTTTTTTGTTATTTGCTAGAGTGGAAATATGAACGTTTAGTCTGTACTCAGAGCAGCATGGTGTATGGAGAACTTACACAAGAAGTTCTTCTTCTGTTGTTCTGAGAGTTCTGCAAAAACGCTCCAGAAACGCTGGATGTTCTCGTGGTCAGCATTGTAGCCCTCATATGTGGCGTTCTGTGTGGCAATAAGAGAAGAAGGTTGTTGGAGCTCACTGCATCGGCCGCTCGCTCAGTGGCAGCAAAAGGAGGCTTTACCTTCCGCAGCTCCTCCCATTCGTAGTTGACATTTCCAGTGAAAACTGCAAGAAGCTCCTCTGGGACAAACATTTTCCATTTTTCATTCGGACAGCCGCAGGAAAATCCTTTCGCAAATGCGCTGAACTGTTGCTCGACTGAAACGTTGAGTACATAATTGACGTAGGCATCTACGTATTCACATCTGTAGGAGAGCGAGATGAGCTATCAATGTCGTTATTATGCTGCAGACATTACATGCTTCTGTAATAAACAGCATAACTGATTAACATACTAAAATTGCTAATTCAAGCCGCAAAAACAAAAACCTGCAAAAGTAGAACTTTGAGGTCACAAATGACGTACCTGTTGAATTTGGTAACAAGCTTCTCTCGTCCATTTGGAACTAATTCATGTCCTTTTGCCTATCAGAGAGGAACAAAATGTAATAAGTGATCAACTGTATGGCAACTGAGTGCCTGAGTGAATATTTCACTGTGTGATGGGAGTAAAGCTCACTGTGAAGTCCAGGTCCAACTGATCTACAAGATCCTCCTCTTCTTTCAGGACGTCGTTCAAACTCCTAATTTAGAGAAAATGTTAAGCTGTTAAGCAGTTAGCATGAAAGAGCAGAGCAGTGCTGTTCAGCACCGGCAGAGGGAAGCACCTGGCTTCTACTGGAGAAAGCTCTTCTAGGTCCTTCAGCGTGGGCTTGTGGCCCAGTAGCTTCTTAAACAGCACCAGGGGGAAATGGAAGTTGACGATGCAGAAGTTGTACAAGGCCATGCCACAGAGAACGCCGAGCCACCAGAACAAGTCTGGGTCACACTGGACCTAAAAGGGCAGCAGAAAACTTGGTACTCAATGACTCAACTTAGACATCATTATTCATACAGGATCTGAAGAAATTCTGCAAGTAAAATATTACAAAAAGGCACTGCTGGGACCTTTAAACAAACCTCTGAGATGAACCAAACAGGATTGGAGTGTTCAAAGGATTCAAACAAGTTCGGCCTCATTGAGTGAAATTCCCTTGCGAGTATGGAGAAGAATTCTTGAGAAACACCTCCATGATCGATACCGTCCTCTTCGTAAAACTTCACCTGTATAGAAGTAGTCAGTAAACATGTAAAGGCATTCCGAGATACAGTAATAAAGGCAAGCCCTCTAAACTCTAAATAGTCCGAGCTGGTGTAATAATACCAGTAAGGGTTGGAAATCTTAACAACAATGGAACAGGAATCAATGGAACAGGAATGGAACAGCAGTGGAGGTCAAGCAAGTGAAGAGTCAATCAAACTCATTACACAGAGCCACATATCAGGTGTTAATATTAAGCATAAAATGACAGGCATGTCAGTATTGGGTTTTCTGTATGTAACACTCTCATATGATTATTATTTTGAAGGTAAGAAACATCGTCCTCGACTGATAGCATATGATTGATTCCAACAAACTGTGGGATTAGCTCCCAGAAAGTGTAGTAACCTGCAAAGGCAAACAGAAGTTCCGGGAGACATTGCGGAGGAGGTGGAGTGTGTCGGCCAGCAGCGAGTTCCTGTTTACGTGCAGGAGGTTCTGCTCGAATGGGTTTACAGAAGCTTCTCTCTGTCAGAAACAAAGAACCAGATAATACTGCTGTATTATCAATGGATATTTCTACTTTTATGTAATATTGTTGGCTGGAAAGTCCAAACTGTACTTTACTATAGGATCTTACCACAAAAATGAAGATGTAGTTAATTTTAAATATCATGTATTTAGACTCCATGTCAAAGAATTCAGGATACTGTGACAGAAGATTTAGGATTTTCTGAAATGGAAAATTATGTTAAACCCATCTACTTCGAATTCCAAGCCACTGCTGGTGAAATATATAAATATGTATAAAATGTACCATGAATAGTTTTTTCTTTCTGAGTAACCCTTGTTGCAGCTGGAGAGAAAAGTTAATTCCAGTTTTATTCAGCGAACACCTATTCAATGATAATATAATAATAATTACAATGATTGAATACTCACATCACAAAGGCAGAGTTTAATCTCACTGTTGTAAAAGTTACTATCTTCTATTTTTGTACCGGATCTGAGGTTAACCTGCACGCAAGATGAACAGACCAACATATGAAGTTCAGAATTATGTAGTATGTGAGATCCAGTCAGTTAGCATGTGATCATCACAGGATACCTCATAGAGCCTGTGCAGAAGGATCGCGGTATTCTCCAGTTTCAGTTTCCAGTCTGAGCCATCTGTGCACTCAGTCCGCATCTCACGCAGGAGGGCTGACAACACTGAGCGAAAGATCTTAACAAGGCTCTTGAAGAAGATAACAGGAAGCTCCGACCATAAGGCCTCTGAGAAAATTAGAAGCATAGACCTTGATGAAATAATTGTACACCATCCATGTGCACCATCAATATTTTGCCATCCTATGCCACAAAAAACAAGCAATCACAGCACTTGGAGTGTTCATAGGGTCAAGTAGTGAACTGGGATTGGATCCTTACGCATATCTACATGGGGTAGAACGGCTTTGGCGAAGGCAAAGCTGAGGTCCCTGGTGTTCTGTGTGGGCAGGACCCTGATGAGCTCAGGCAGGATCAGGTAGACCCTCAGCCCTTCCACATCAGCAGCCACTGGGCTCAGAGATGGCAGCAGCTTATTCAGAACCACGGATAAAACCTGAAAATTGAAGCGTTTGAAGAACTATGTCCTCCAAGTGTCAGCCAATTAGTTGTCTAGAAAAGCGAGAGCCCACTCTGTGATCCCCGCTGGGCTGAGAGAAAGGTTACCAGGTGACCTAGTTCATAAAGCAATCTAGTTAGCTTCACCTAATCATACCTGGTTCAAGACTTCCTCGTTTCTTGCAAGCTTTTCAAATGTCTGACGTACAAGAGATAAGTCCAGGCTAGAAGTTTTGGATCTGGTTCGGCAAAACCTGTCATGGCTGAGATGAAGGCAAAACATAACATGAGCAATACCGTGATACGCGAGGGCATCGATGGCTGAAGCAGTGACGTGATGCGCGAGGGCATCGATGGCTGAAGAAGCAGTGATTGGTGTTAATGACTCTTACCTCTGCCTGAGAAAGCTCCCGTTAATACAGGAAGCCGATGAAAAAAGCTGAGTTATTTCTCTGAAAGAGAAGAGTAAATGCTGATCAGCAGCTGCAGAGCTGAAAATGCCAGATTGGAAGAAAGAAGCTACATTTAAAACTGACTTTTGTACGGTTTTCCATGACTCTGAATTACACCTGGACAACCACTTGTTGACTGTCTTGTCATCTATGGTGGGAATTCCCTCCAAAGTGCTGCAGTTTTCAGGCCCCTGAAAATACAATATGTGCTGTGCATTCTCATCTCTGTGCGCCAGACTGTACAGGGTGAAGCTACTGGAACCAACTAGGTGCATTTACACTTTGCACCATCCTACCTGAACAGGAGACCAAAGTGCAAAGCACTGATTTTCACCAGCAAGGATTCTGCGAAGTCCACACTCACGGTGCTCTGAAATATTCCGAAACACAGATGAAATTAGTCAAAGGACACAGACTCTTTCTGAAAGCACAGGGCTGGAGTTCCGGAGGTGATACTGTGATGGACATTTCTGTGAATTATTATGGCAACGTACACAGAAATTTTGATACACGTAAATCACATGAATACCTGTTGGCAAGTGAACAGGAAGTGGTATATTCTGATCTGTGGTCAGTCCATTTCCAAGCTGTCCCTGTTGACCATGGCCGAAAGCATAGATCGTTTTCAAAGATGCAACATAGGTAAGTGTGTGGAACCTTCCAGGGAGACAAAAAATGTCACAGATTTCCATCTATTTTTAATTCCACAGACTGACAAACAGAATATCTGAACTGCAATACCTTCCACATGCGATCTGAGTCACTGGCGCCCCCCAGAGTTCAGCCACCAGCCGAGGGCGCAGCTCGTCTCTGTCCGAGTTGTGCCCCAGCTGGCCAAATTCTCCAGACCCAAATGTGAACACAAGGCCTCCCTGTGGCCATATAGAGTAATAAATGTGAATATGAGGCCTCCCTATGGCCATACAGGCAGTGTGCGAAATACGGGGGGGTTCGGGGGGGGTTTCCAACACCCCCGATTAACCCATGAGACCCCCTGAAAGCCTCAAAAGCAAAATTTTAAGGGGGTCTCAAGATCGCAACAATAGGGAGATGGGGATCCCCCAGAATATTGACGGGTATTTCACACACTGCATACAGGGTAACAAACATGAACATGAGGCCTCTCTGTGGCCATACAGGGTAACAAACGTGAACATGAGGCCTCTCTGTGGCCATACAGGGTAACAAACGTGAACATGAGGCCTCCCTGTGGCCATACAGAGTAACAAGTGTTACTGTTCATTTGCATATATTCTGTTAGATTGGCCCATTGGTAGGATGCGAGCCTCTTTTTCAGTTATATTTGTGTGGATTGGGATTTTTCCTGTCCTAGATGCACCTTTTACATTTACTCTGAACATCACCATAAGAGCCAGAAATGCATTTTCTGTGACCTGTGTCAAAGTGGCAGTGTGTTCCGCCCCACAGGAAATGTACATCGTCTTCTTCCCATGCAAAGATCTCACTGGAACAGGACTATTGCGATCTGTATGAACAAACAGAAACACACAGTACACTTAAGGTGTGTGCAGTGGTAACTATAATAATTCTTTAAAAGCAGTTTCAGTTCATTAACATTCAGTTAATAATTGATTTAAAACAGTTACATTAAAAACACATGACCTTGGCCCTCGCTGCCTAAATAGACAGAACAGATTTTAAAGATTCACCAGTCATATCTCCCAGGCCCAGCTGCCCCCTGCGGTTGCTCCCCCAGCTGAACACGGCTCCTGAGACAGACAGGGCCAAACTGTGGTCACCTCCAGCGGCTATTTGAGCCAGGGGGATCCCTGCCAGTGCCAGCTGAGACTGGGGCCTTGTACTGGGTGTTCTGTTCCCAAGACCCAGCTGACCACTGGAGTTGCACCCCCAGGTGAAGATCTGTCCATCTGGGTGCAGTCAGAGGATAGAGAGCAATCTCGGTTATTCTCTTGACTGCTGACTTGCTAAAATCTGCTATTTTCCACATGCTGTGCCATCCCGCCATTACCTTGCGTAAGGAGTACAGAGTGATTGTCTCCACAGGCAACCTGTACCACCTTCTGGTTGCTGAGATGTTCATACCTAAAAACACAGTCAAGAAGCTGAAATTAGTTTGATTAAATTGATGATCATCATGATTATGATCGGGGGCGCCGTACTGGGGGAAAAATTAGGATAATTCCAAGGGCCCCTGAGTGACAGGGGTTCTAAAAAATGTGGTCTGGGTTGGGGGTCCAATATTGTATGGCTTCATAGGGCCCAAAATCTGTAATGGCACCCCCATTATTGTTGTTATTATTATTATTATGTAACACTACTGGCATAAATTAAAGTTAATAACTAATGTTAAACAGCAGTGCTCAGGTGTATTTGCTTGGAATGATATCCATGTACCTAGGCCTGGGGTTGCTGTTTGGCTGCCCACAGTCCAGCTGGTATATGTTGCCCTTCGCTGTGACCACAACAACATGACAGGCACCACAGTGCAGCGTGTGTATCTCCTCCTTCAGAAGGAAGGACTCTGCAGAGAAAACATACAGATGTTCATGTGGCGTAAAGTGTAACAGTCCTGCTGTCATGCCCAGCTCGTCCACTCCTTCTGTGTGCCACGCCCCCTCATCTACCTCATGTGGAATCCTCGTGTTTACCAGCTGTTTCCTCCACATCCTGGAGGAGATGTCCCTGCCCAGAGGCGTGCACCTGGCAGATGCGGTGCATGAAAACCTATGGCAGCTGAGAAGAGTGTCAGCGGAGTCGATGATGTGGCAGTTAGCCCTGGACAGCGGACTGCCCTATGGTCCACTGTTGGAGCTACCTGAGGTGCCCAAAGACTCTGGCGAAAGCTGCCGGGAGGAGAAAGCATAAGAACCGAAGACGGCAGGAAGATGTGCTGGGGTCTTCCAAGGGGCTGTCTCAATCGCCGCTGCTTCCCTTGCCGGGTGCCGGGAGGAGCCCCTCCCGATTCTGAACCTGGGGGTGTTCATGCCTGACGTCACCGCTGCTGCTTTGCCCGAGCGGGTGCCCGAAGCCCGCATCACCGCCATTACACTGCCTACGTCCACAGAGCATCTTCCCGCCACTTCACTGCCAGCACCAGCAGCTCGCCCCTTCCTGGGCACATGGCTGGCCATGAAAGGGGCCAGGTCTGTTGGGGATGCTATCCTGCGGGTCCCCAAGATCCCCAAATGGGTGGCGCCCACCGCCAAGGTGCAAACCCCAGCTCTGCCCCCCAAGGTTCCTGCTCCAGCGCCCACAACCCCCCCCGGGCCCCATCCCAGAGGAGGTCCTTGATCCCCCGGCTCCAATGGCCCCAGTCCTTGTCCCTGAGGAGGTGTTGGACTACTGGACCACTGCTCCTTCCCCCTTTGGCGGAGGAGGAGCTCGAATGGGACCCCTTGGGGATCACCCTGATGATTGCCCCACTGAACCCCTCTGGTGGGTCACCACAGCCACAACCCCAGCCTGGCAGTTCCCAGCCTGAACCTCGGCTCTCGGTGTCCCACCTTTGGTCCCCCTGGCTATGGTTTGGCAGTCGCCAGCAGGTCCTCCAGCTCTGGCTCGACAGTCGCCTGCGGTTCCCCTGCAGTGCCTCGTTGGGCGGCTGCTGTCCCTCCTCCAACTCCTCGCCGGTCACCTGCGTCGCCTGTGCCTTGACCCGCTGTGGCTGTGCCTTCACCTGTGGCAGCTTCTCCTTCCTCCTCCATTGTCCCCTTCACTTCCCTCTTCGCCTCCTCTGTCAGTCCCTTCACTTTCCTCCTCGCCCCCTTCGGTGTCCCCTCCAGCTCCTGCCTCGCAATTGCTGAGGGTCCCTTCAGCTCTGGCCTCGCGGTCACCTGCTGCCCCTGCGGCTCCTGCTTTCCGCCTGCCCGGGGTTCCCTCCAGCTTCCCGTTTCCCCCCCCCCCTTTGCCTCCTTGACCCCTGGTTTTGTGCCCCCTGTGTTTGCTCCCCATCCCTCTGTGCCTTTGTTCCCTTCTGGTCCCTGTCCTCCGTTCGCTGGTGTGCCCCCTGGTGTCCCTTCATTCTCTCCTTCCTTGGTGTTCAGTTCTATGTTCCCATCCTTGGTGCCTCTGTTTGTGTCAGCGTTTGTTCAACTGTTGTCTGGGTTCTTGTCTTGTTTGTCCTGTGTGCACTTGCTATTCCCTGTGTCCCGTTGATTGTCTTGCTTTTGTTTCCCCAGGTCCTGTGCTGTCCCCGGTTTCGTCCCCTAGGTCCTGTTAGGCGCGCCCGGACTGCGCGTCTTTGGGGGAGGGGGGTCCTGTCATTCCCAGGTCGTCCGCTTCTTCCATGTGTAAAACCCATCATCTACCTCATGTGGAATCCCGGTGTTTACCAGCTGTTTCTTGTTGCTGTCATTAGTCCAATGTATTTAAGTCTGCGTTAGGTATGTTTTCCCCAGTCTGGTCATTGAAGTCTGACATCTTGCATCTGTTTGATGTTCCAGTTTTGTCTCCCATTTAATTAAACCTCTTTCACCCGATTCCTCACGAGCGTCTGGCTGCAGAAGGGGCCTGAGAGTGCGTGTCCTCTGTCAGGCCCCATCCACTTTCAAGCCCCTACGTCATTTCCACTGGAACATCAGAATCCGTCTTGTCGCGATAGATTACAACTTGCCGACTGCCGCTATAGAATCCATCTTGTCGTGCATATAATTCTTAAAACGCGGTATGTATGGCTTAACAGTTTAAAAATTAATCATCACATCGAAATACACGTGTGTCGAACTCCTCTCCTTACTACAGGCAACTCGTGTTTACCTTAAAGTCCTAAGACTAGTGCTCAGTGACATAATAAAGTCAGCCAAAGTCTGTGATACTGTATTCTGTTGACATTCTGTTGGGTTTGAAAAATAAACAGCTTTCCTTTTGCTGTTTTATGAGGGGAAAAAAAACATTTTTATTTAAAAATTTGTTTAATAGTTTGTATATAACTAGAATAGTAGTTTTTCTTAAAATTTAAATGAATTCTCATCGGCTCCTTAGAAAAAATTGTTTAACATAGTAAAAATATTGCATTATGACCAGTACCAAAGCACAACTATTATATTTATTGGCAAACGTTTATTTAAATTAGGCAATTGTACAACTATTGCAACTTCACATTATATTATTGTCTTCACAATGTAATTAAAAATATTTTTGTTTTTTAATAAAAAATTACTGACTTCGTCATACGTTTACATAATTTTGAGGTATGTATTAATATATCCTATATATAGTGTAATACATGGTAAGAAAGTTCAAATTGGCCCTTTTTAGGCACACTAGACTAGATCTATGTTGGTATACTGAACTCTAGATAATGTTATTAAAATGATGTTATTACTTCGCACATATCTTGGATAAAACAAATACGTTTGGTTAATAACCAATAACGCAGAATTTATTCAAAATATTTTTATTAGATTATGACTTAAAAGTTTCCGTACAAACATTTAAATGCTGACATTATTAAAGTACAATATTTCACGGCATAAATATGGCACAAGGAAATAATTATTAAAAGTACATATTAGCTATAGTCTGATGTCTCACAATATAATAGCATATACAGTAGCACTATATTTATTTACACACATATGTACAACGGTATTGTTCAGGTTTGAGACGGACTCTATCGTTTAAACGGAAATTACGTATTGGGGTTTGGGAAGAAAGTCAGGATACCTGCGATAAGGAATCTTCCTTTATTGATAACGGTTCATTGGAGCAGGTTCATTTGATTTTTCTGTCAACATGTTTGAACAACTAGAGCTGGAATGCATGCAAATACTGAAAGTCACTTACTGGAATCCTGACCTTCTCTAAACCAGTCTCTAAAATGAATAGAGTTATGGAAATACAAAACAACTACAATAATAAAATATCCACAGCTCAAAGCTTCCATGATACAATCCCCGTGTTAGTTAAATAAATGCTTACTTGTTTCCCGTGTGTTCCTTTTACGCAGATAGAAGGTGCGTTCCTCATTTCGTTGGACAAATGCAGTTATTTCCCTTCCGACAGATAATATGTCCCGCTCACTGAGGAGCTGACAGTCCAGATCAAGTCCGTCGGTCTGCCCTGAATCCCCGAGAGCATTCTCTCCCCAGGAATACATTACACTATGTTGCTTCCAGGCGCAAAACTCGTCTCCTAATATCCTAGATCATTCGCTTTACCAAAGTATCTGAAGCAGCTAGATTGAAGAAACACGTCCGTGGATCATAGGATGGGTAAACGCGGCGATTGAATATTTCCTAAAAACACTACATTTGTTTGGCGCTTTTGTGCTGAAGACTGGGCATAATCTGCAAAGAAAAATACTGAAAGCGAAGTAAAACCAGCAACTCCATCCCATCTTTATATATATGCGTTTCAGACGCGGTGACGTCAGAAAACAGAAAACGAAATCCGGTCAGAAACGAAACTGACAGAGTAATACCGTATTACTCACATACCAAAGGCGCTTCATATTATTTTACTGGGATAAAATAACCGATTTCCGTGTTTTGCTGTAAATTACCTGTGGAACTATTTGACTTGCTGGTCAGCTGGTACCATATGGGTTTTTCACCAGCTTATTTTTTTTCGCAGATAGGCACACGTACGTATTTCAGTACGAACTGATTGATCGGTCGGTGATGTAGAAATATTGGGGGCATCAAAATCAAATCAAAGTTCCCTTATGAGAATGCGCAACAGGAGGCTGCAGCATACAGCAAGAGAGGCACGCAACATAACTGATTTTCCTGAGAGCTATCTATAGTAAAGCAATAGGCCTAAGTAAGGTAAAGGATAAAGGGAAATAACAAGAAAAAAAGAAAAGGTAAGAAAACTTGAGATATGGAAAGCAGCCGTACTCGTCCGATGCCGTTTGGCTGAAGGCAGGGTGACAAAGGCACGGTCAGGGAAGACTGACAGTGCGGCTTGGAAACAGAAGGGAAATTACTAAAACTGAGCTTATATAGTAACGCTAGAGACAGAGGGGACCGTGAGGGGTCAAAAGGCAAGGCAGGAGAGTGAAGCACGAAGTAAAAAAAACTACACTAACATCGGGAAGGGTTGAGGAATGTTAGGTTCGACACTGAAGCTCTGAAGCTGCGCCGGAAACAAACATGAACCACGATATCACTGCGTTGAAGCTGGCTTCATTCTTGACATAGATACTAATCAATGACGTCCGAAGTTTCGTGACTATTTTGGCTTTGGAGTCATAAGGAAGTCCTGGGGCGCGTTGTCGTGTCGGTCGGGCGTCTGCTTTACAAAGTAAATCGACAGTAAAAAGAAACTACAGCCATTCGTCGCTTGAAGATGAGCATACACCGAGAAATGCGTCGTTAGGCGAACATCACACTTCACAGTGAGCATACGCACTAAGCGTAACACGGCGTACTGTTTTACAGTAAACTTCTTGCATAATTAGAAAGAGTACAGTCTAAAATACAGATGAATACACAACATATAACAGTAAATACATAAACCAGTAACAGACTTGTTTATTGTCATTACGAAGTATTATAATCTTATGGGACCACCGTTGTATATACGGTAAGTCATTGACCGAAACGTCGTTTCGGCGAACGACTAGCTGTGTTGAGGAGCCCGCATCGCTCACAGCGACCACGTCCCTAACTCAATTCAACAAAATAGGCTAATTTACAGTTATCAGAATGGGTATATTACAAAAAGATCCAAATTACGAAAACATTTTGAAACATTTACATATATTGCTGGTGTTATTTCTAAGCAAAGTAACTTTACATGAACACAATCATAGAAACGATGAGAGATGGTTTCAATATCATATTCACAAATGGTACATCATTATCACTTCTACATCTCTGGAGAACCTGTTTTGCTGGGTAAAATATAAATATCATTTTAAACGAAACCTCTTTAACTTTATTAGTAACACAATGCCCATTATTATAACTCCAAATACCATTAAAAGCATAATAAGCATAAATTATTGCAATGGCCTCGTTGGATGAACTATTTGTTCATATATAATTATACACTCAGGTGACATATTTAGTGTTTCTAGTGGCCTTTATGCATAAGACTATAAGTGATTTCACAGATAAGACATAATTAAGCTGACTGATTCGATGCCAAATTCACGGTGCCCCCCTTTGACCACCAGGTGCCGCTACTGTACACCGTGTTGTGAAGCTTCGAGCAATAAACCGTTTTAGGGGACATTTGGAAAGGAAGCTTCGTTACTTCAGTATGCTTCGTTTCCACATAACTACCACAAACAACATTGTCACAACCGAGCAATATGCGGGAAACAATTGCAATGACCAACAAAAGCACAGGGCAAAGACAGGCACATGTATACATTCATGGCCACAAATATTGGCGCAATGTAGGACCCAGTGTTAAAAAGCTGGGTCTCAGCTGGAGGTCATGGGTCTATAATTAATAATGACCCAAAGCAAACTTCAAAAAGCACCCAGGAATGGTTTAAGACAAAGCGCTGGAATGTTCTGAAGTGGCCAGCAATGAGTCCAGATCTAAATCCCATAGAGCACCTGTGGAGAGATCTAAAAAAAGCAGTTGGGAGAAGGAACCCTTCAAATCTGAGAGACCTGGAGCAGCTAGCAAAGTAAGAGTGATACAGAATTTTTTTGTGCTCTTCCCATGCCAACAAAAGAAATAAGCATGGCGATACCAAAGCATTTCTAATTGCAACAATTTTCTGGGAGAAGTGGTGCGTGTTCTGACATAAATGCAGGGGTTCCAATATTGTACACTGTACAATGATAATTAGGGTAGAAAGAAACATGTGCGGGTAATTAATCAACACAACAGTAACAACTGGGAATTAGGTGAAGTGAGACATAGTAACAAAATTAGGTTAAAGTGTGGAAAATTAAGAACAAAGGGAAACACATAAACCAAAGAATTATAAACCAAAGCACATAACACTGAGGAACCTGATAAATAAAATAATCAACATAATTGAGATCAAGCCTCTGGCCACCTACAAAGCTACAATGGAAGTTTAAGGGCCCGCTGAGCCCCTGCAGCCATCGGCGACTCGGGCAGCCAGAGATCATACTACAGACACAAAAGGGTGTTAAACTTACGAAACACAGCAAAAGTGGACAGGCATGGTCAAACGGAGCTGACGGACTAGCAGAGATGGATCCTAATGCTCTGAAGGACAGGCCTGGTAGTCCCTGAAGGAACTGGGACTTCAGGGCCTTGCTCAAGGGCCCAATGACATCACTCATAACTCTAGGACTTGAACCAAGGACCTTCTGACCACAGGGACACCACTGTAACTCACTGAGCCACACACACTCCCCATATATACAGCTGAATAATATTTATAATATTGTAAATAACAATAAAATATTTTTAATGGAAAAGACAGGTAATCACAAGACAGTGCTGCCAATCCATCACCAGATCACCACACCATCCACATATTTCTATCCATTAATCCAATGAGTTTCTGGTTACTATAAATAAATATACATACTTCTCATACGGGATGCCGGACGGAAATATTTCACATATCTGGGTCTTTCAGTCTGGGTATAAAATCCCACAGGGTGAATACATTGGATATCTGAATAGAGTGTTTTTCTGTTTTATTTTGAATTTCTGTGCCATTTGCAGTCTAAAAGGAAATGTGACTGATGAATGTAATTAATGTCTGCCTTGCGGTTTTCTCTGTAAAGGGTTTGCTTTATATGATTCGTTTTGTAATCATTAACATAGCACAGTCACGTCTCTTTCAGTTTCCAAAACCTGTCACAGGCGCCTTGACCAAAACAAACACGCCCACCAGATCCCGGTCTCCCGTTGGCTTTGCGATAGAGTTTCTCGGCTTGCGATTGGTGGGTGGTGACGTCATTGGGCGGTACTGGTCGAGCCCCCAGAGGTTTGTATGTATAGCTGCCTACGGAGCGCAGGGACGCGCCACTAATATAAGGAAACGCTGCTATTGCTGCCTTGTCGGGGTGTTTTAACATCAAACAGGTCTTTTTCCTCAACAGACACGGTAAGGTAATACCACGCACTGCTGGAGTTTCTTATTTTATAACGCAGAGCTCAGAGACTCGACGGTCAACGAGATATGGATTATTTTAAGCCATGGCTTTATAATAGCCTGGTAAATAAAGCCGTATGCAGGCGAGCCCACAGAAATACCGGACTGCAATGTTAAACGTTACGGAATAACGAGGCCGTGCCTAATGATGACAGGCCGTCCCGCCTTAATGCTTTACGGCAGCCGGTTAGATAGTCGGCTCGGCGCAGCTTGGGTAGGCTCAGTCCTGTGTTCAATGGAAAAATCCACAGCCACAAGCAAACCTCAACTGTTTGGAGCCGTGCATTGGGATTTATAGTACTATGTGTGGCTCTATAAAGTGTCTCTGTGTATGTACTATATTGAATCGCGAATTATATTATTTTGCATCGCATCGTCTCGTATTAGTAGTTGCCTCTTATTTATCTCTAATGTTTCGGATGTATGAAGCTGTGTCAAATGCGTGTTATGAAGGGGACCTTTTTCGGTCACCTGATGTTTATCTGACTTGTGCCTGGCAGCAGGTCACAGGGGACACGGTCTGCGTCAGTGAAATGTACATGCTTACGGGCACGTATGGGGCGCCGTTTGTAAAGTTACTAAACATTTTTGTACTTGCCACTTTTTCAACATTTATTGCAATTTTATGACGTTTAGCTAGAAGTCAGTAGTGTGGATCATCAGATTTTTTTGCTGTATAGATTATTTTCAAAATTGTTTATCATATGTAAATATAAATGGTATGTCTATATAAATATATAGACAAATATATATATAAAAATATTACATGTAAATGTAAATAAAAGTTAAATGTAAATATAAATGTTAAATATAAATCTTAAAGGTTAACTTATCTGTTAAATGTAAAACTTAAATATAAATGTAAATATACATGTTAAATATAAATCTTAAATGTTAACTTATATCTAAATGTTAAATGTGAAACTTAAATGTAAATGTAAATATAAATGTTAAGTGTAGACTCTAAATGTTGAGAACGTATGCAAATTCGCCACCTCCATCTGCATAGAAATGGGCGGTAACGACGAAAGCGCGCTAAGTCAAAATGGCAAAAGGGTCTGGCTGCAGCCGCTCAGAACGTGCACTCTCAGCCATCTGCACGCAGCCACTGACGTCATGTGCACGCTCAGCCACAACAGGAAGTCAACCGGGGAATCGTTTCCTAATTGCTAAGTTAGTGCTAATAAGGTGTGAAAATGGTACGTTTTCGAGTTACAGTCTTGCCAGTTATGAACGATATGAAATATTCTTAATCATGTTAACATGCGCATATTTATGTTGTTTGGCTGGCCTTTGTTGGTTATTAGCGTCGTGGTCGTGGTAGCGTAGCGAGATCACTGATGTTCAGACCATGCTACTTTATTTTTTCCGCTGTTATTCCAAGGAAAAATTAATTTTGCAACCATCATAACTCGCTAACGCGTGCACAGGCACATAGTGCGCGTGTTTTCTTATTCTATATAACCACTGTTACATACATACATACATACATGTATTACATACGCTCTGCAGCCAGACCCTTTTGACGCGCTTTTGTCGTTACCGCCCATTTCTATGTAGATGGACATGGCGAATTTGCATATGTTCTCAACATTTAGCGTCTACATTTAACATTTATATTTACATTTACATTCAATATTTATATATAGACATACATTTATATTTACATATGATAAACAGTTTTGAAAATAACTGCACAGCAAAAGAATCTGATGATCCACAACACCATTGACTTCTAGCTTAGGGTGACCAGATAATCCATGTCAGTGAGGACACTTTGAGCTACTTCGGGTTTTACAAACTACTTTCAAATTGAAAGGCTCCTGTGCTCGGCTAAATAGTTCA
>JABJVO010000015.1:6201532-6211823 GCA_026770805.1 Boulengeromyrus knoepffleri | reverse complement strand
TAATTGAAATGGTAATTTACAATTCCTGTCCTAGCTCAGAGTGTCCTCCCTGACATGGATTATCTGGTCACCCTATTCTAGCTAAATGTCATGAAATTGCACTAAATGTTGAAAAAGTGCAAGTACAACAATGTTTAGTAACTTTACAAACAGCGCCCCATAAGCACGTTGCCAGTAAAAACCTGCTTGGAAACACCATTATAAGAGATGGAGAAAAGCTCACCTCATTCCAGCAGGCTTGGGTGGATTTATACACACTTTTGGTGCCAAATGGATCACACTGCTCTTAAAGGATTAATGTATCCCTCTGTGAATAAAGGGATATGAGCCAAGCAGGAACTGAAAAACATCACCTCACTTAAAATAATATAAAAAAGGATACATGACTATAAAAAATAATGTAGACAGTAGACAAAGTAAATGATGCATTGGGATTTATAGTACTATGTGTGCAACAGAGAGAGGAAGGGAGAGAGGGGGGAGGGGGAGAGAGAGAAAGAGAGAGAGAGCAAGCGAGCTGCTTTGCAAACAGCTGAAGGACTGCCTTGCATAATCCCTGGAGCTGCCACTAGCTCACTCACACACACGGTGGTTGGCTCTGCATTACTGTGTCTCAGCCATTGAAAATTGTAGCAGAAGAAAACTAGAATGAACGCTGTTGTGACTCCTTCCGTAAAGCTCATGGTTTGGCCTTTGCTTTTCCAGCTCCAGGTTACAGGAGAGTAGGACTGCCCCTGGGCCAGCAGACAGCCCACTTTCGCTGCGTCCAGCCCGTGCCGTGGCGGCGCCATGTGCATGGCGACTCGGCTGAGCCTGGCTGGGGCCTGCGGGCTGCGCCTGGGGCTCCTGCAGCAAGGCGGCCGCGGCCTCCACACGTCCCCCCGAGTGCTCAGCAGCTCCCGCTTCGACCCAGACAGCAGCGGCCGCCCCACCACCTGGGATTCCTTCGGCATCTGGGACAATCGCATTGATGAGCCCATTCTGCTGCCCCCCAGCATCCGCTATGGGAAGCCCATCCCCAAGGTGAGCCTGTCCAAAGTGGGCTGTGCTTCCCACATCGGCCAGCGCAAGGAGAACGAGGACCGCTTTCAGGTCAGCCAAGTGAACGGCAGCATCCTCTACTTTGCTGTATTCGACGGCCACGGCGGACCACAGGCGGCTGATTTCTGCCATAAGCACATGGAGACGTACATAAAGTAGGTGATGCCAGGCCTTCCTTTTATTTGCGCGCATTAACTGTTTTTAGCACATGCACTTTCTGTAATTAACATGTACACTTCCTGTTCTTACATCCTGTTAATGTGCATTTCTTCTTATTAACATGTGCACTTCCTTATAATTACTATTATTAACATGTGCATTTCTTATTATTGATGCCCGTTTCCTGTTATTAACATATGCACTTCCTGATAATATCTGTTATTAACGTGCACTTCCTGTTATTGATGCATGTGTTTCCTGTTATTAACATGTGCACTGCCTATTATTAATGCTAATTTCTCCTTATTAACGTGCACTTCCTGTTATTGATGCTAATTTCTCCTTATTAACATGTGCAGTTCCTGTTATTTATGCATGTGTTTCCTTGTATTAACATACACTTCCTGGTAATACCTGTTATTAACTTGTGCACTTCCTGTTATTAACGCATGCATTTCCTGTTATTTCCTGTTACTAAGTAACTTATGGCTGAGTACAGTCTGCTGTATGCCTCACTTAAGCTGGCCTTGTGCTTTTAGCAATATGACGTCAAATGAATGTTAATATGTCATTTGGCTGTTAATAATGTGCCCCTCATTTAGAGTATGTACAGCTGTGTATGTACACCTACTGGGTGTGCCTCACTTTGAGTATGTACAGCAATGTAAAGTGCTATGTGTATCTCACTTAGCGTATGTACGGCTGTGTATAACATGCTGCTATGGCCCGCCTACAGAGACCTGGTCCATGAGGAGCACAACCTGGAGCTGGTGCTTACCAAAGCTTTTCTAGAAGTAGACAAGGCGTTTGAAATGCATTTCAATGCATCTGGGAACGGTAAGTACTAGAAGGTAAAACTCCACAGCCCCAAGTGATGGTGCCTCAGCATCCATTTATACTTTTATTCACATAGTTTGCAGTTTTTAGTTTGTAACTGATCTCTAAACATACTACTCTTTAGTATTACACTAGGATATGTGTAGTGTGTAATTCTGCCATTGGTACCTCCCATAAGTTTTGATTTACCTTTTAACTGAAGAGAAGAAATATAGACAAAATAGCTGTATTTTAAAGTAAACTGCATGAAGGGCAGATACATGCAGTCTATGGTCAGCAAAGAGCCCAGCAGGTCTGTCTATGGGCAGGACTAGCCAAAGGGCAGCCCTGACCCCTGCTTGACTGGCTGTCAGTCAGAAATTCCAATCTGCTAGTTTCTGCTCATTGTTACTCCCGGATGTTACTCCCAGATGTTACTCCTGGATATTACTCCCAGATGTTACTCTCCGATGTTACTCCCAGATGTTACTCCCGGATGGTCTTTCTCTCTGTTGATACTGTCTGGCCGACGCCATGCATACAGTCCCACGTGTTTGTGTGTTATCCAGAACCACTGCAGACCCAACTTGCAGCCTCTAGTGTTGCAGGCTCTGGACATTTTAATGATCGGCCTCAGTCGGTGGCGAACTGCTAAATATTATCCATGGTGATAGAGTGCAGCGCTTCCTTCTTCGGACCATGGAAGGTTCCTCATCCTCCCTTTCTCTCTCTCTCTTTCTCTCTCTCTCTCTCTCTCTCTCTCTCACACACACTCAAACACACACACACACGCACACACACACACAAATACTACACTTTCAGTGCCTGGGTACACATTCAGACTGTTTTTATGTACAGCTAGTGTGCTTGGTCATTCTGAATCTCATTGATTGTTTCATCCCACCTTTCATCACAGTGCTGCGTTTAAGTCACAGAACTTTTCCTGAGCGCAGCAAGCTAGACTTGCACTGGGTCTTCTGCCGTTTGCAGAATGACGGCACCAGTGTGATTGCGGCATTTTAATAAAAGCCCTGTAAATGCATCTTACCTGTACCATTCAGCGTTTTGTAGGGAAATGTGTCGCACATCTCTGTGTTAAGTTACACATTATTGTTAATTATACAGAACATTTACTGTATGAAAAGTCATATAATCACCAAATTAACATTAATGCGTTTTATTTATTTAAAATGTTTTCCCATGATCAATACACTATCTCGTTTATTATTTACGAATCCCTTCCTGTTAATATAGTCACTTTCAATCCAGTCATTTCATTGAAAGAGCACTAAAGATATTAACCCATCAGAATATGATACCTGAGCCATGGGACATTGTGCACATGGTATTTATCATACCTTCTGTACTGTTCCGTGCCTTCCTCTTTCACAGCAATAGCCACAGTGGGAATATAGAGGTTTAGCATGACATTAGACACAGAGAAGCCCCTCAGCTGCATCTGATAGCATTTAACATCATCGCTCAGTATTTTTAATGTTACTATGCACTCATTTAGGACCTGGGTGTCTGAACATAGCTTCAGTCCATCATTAAACTGCGTGACTCTGCTCCGCTGGCAGGGTGTTATGGGTGAAGCCAGGTGCCGCGGACTGCTTTAGGTTTGGACTATCAGAGACACATGATACACTACCTGCCTCAGATGGCATGCCAGCATAGAAACCTCTGGAAGTCCCAGCAGATATGGCAGGAGTTACCTGTAGCACAAATGTTTCGGCAGCACAGACCACATGCTGTAGGCCAGGCAGATGTACTAACCGCACATAACATTTCTCATCCATGAATAACTGAGCACTTTAATCTCTTATCCATAAGTCCCTAATGTATGGTTATTACTGCCATCTTCAAAGTGATATTGCAACCTTTTCCTGTTGGAGCATGTGAGCATGTGTATATGTGGCCCCCGTAAGCAGGCCTGTTTGCATTGATGTTACATCAAGGCCCCTTTTCCAGACCAGGCCACTCCCCTCCATGTTGGGAATGAATGACTGCACAGGGCAGTAATCAGTATGGATGGGTCTGCAGCTTGGAGTTTGGAACTGTTACTGCTTTTCCACTGACAAAGAACCGGTTCCGTTTTGGTTCATGAACCAGTTCTGTTCAGAACCAGGAGCCAACCAGGAACCAGCCTGCATTTCCACCAATGTTTGTTTCAGCAGCACCATCAGTGGTGCTTGTAAGTGTTTTACTTTTCCTAGTAGTGCTTTCATATTTGGTTTGGAACTTGAACATGTTTTTATTTTAGTGGAAACACTTAGAACCAGTCAAAGATAGGTTCACAAATCAGAACAGAACTGCTTCTTTGTTTGTGGAAAAGTGCTATGTGTGTGGGAGTGCATGTTTTCTGCACATATTATTATAACAGCACATATAATTCCGCAGCAAGCAGTGGCACGATTGTGGTGGCCATCTGGGGCCAGTTTTATTTATGGGAGTGGCCACGTATTTACTGGGCCTGGCCATGGCCACCCCAGGTCATCCCTAGATTTACCCCTGATAGCAAGTCTCTGGCTAAGGGCGACTTCCAAATGCCAAAAATGAAATCCCTAACCCTAAATTGCATAGAAATGAATGTCACCACAAAGATGAATACAAAGGTGTGTATGTATGTCTGTCTGCCTGTTTGTCTGTCTGCATGTTCCCTGCATTTGCTTGGTATGCCATCCCGGGAGTATTCCTGACTTGTGGTCCAAACTACTTGGACTTGACTGCATATATGGTTTATGACACTGCATGCATGGTCGTTTACCTGTCTGTATGTGGCAGCTGAAGGCGGGCAGTGCATGACCCAATGTGACTCCAGGTGTCTCCGCATCTCGCAGCCTCCCTGCAGACCTCCGGCTCCACGGCCACGGTGGCTCTGCTGAGGGACAGTGTGGAGC
The DNA here is from genome assembly GCA_026770805.1 of Boulengeromyrus knoepffleri. NCBI lineage: Eukaryota > Metazoa > Chordata > Actinopteri > Osteoglossiformes > Mormyridae > Boulengeromyrus > Boulengeromyrus knoepffleri. Next base: position 6,206,907 of record JABJVO010000015.1, on the reverse strand, counting down.
TTGTGGTGGCCAGCGTGGGGGACAGCCGCGCCCTGCTCTGCCGCAGGGGGAAGGCACAGCGGCTGACGGTGGATCACACCCCCGAGAGGAAGGACGAGAAGGAGAGGTACAGTGGTAGATGGTGTGGGGGGCATTTCTTTTTTTAAATCTGTTATAACCTACCTACAGCACTAGTAGCACAAAGGACATTGAAAGAAATATTATTACAGTGTTGTTCATTGTCATTCTGCTCCCATACATGTCCTGCAGGATTAAGAAGAGCGGCGGCTTTGTGACCTGGAACAGCTTAGGACAGGCCAACGTCAACGGCCGGCTGGCCATGACCCGCAGCATTGGGGACTTTGACCTCAAGACCAGGGGCGTGATCGCCGAACCTGAGACCAAGAGGGTCACCGTGAGTGTCGGAGGGAGGGGAGGAAACAGGGCACTCATGTTGACCCCTGTAAGGCTTCTGTCCTGAGGTGGGGGTGTTAGAAGGGCACAGGTACCCAGGCAGATTCAGGGGGCTCACCACATTACAGGGGACCCAAGGTGACAGTTTGTCAGGGAGCCTAGAATCAGGTAGGTTGTGTCACGTTTCCATGGTAACGATCCCCCTGTTCCAGCTGCAGCACGCCCATGACTCTTTTCTGGCGTTGACCACTGATGGAATCAACTTCATCATGAACAGCCAGGAGATCTGCGACGTGGTCAGCCAGTGCCCAGACCCGCGGGAGGCTGCCCAGGTCATCGCGGAGCAGGTACGGGCAGGGCGGGGTGAGGGCAGAGGTGGGCCTGTAGGGACCGGACCTCAATTCACTGGCACCGTGTTCTATGCCGCAGGCACAGCAGTATGGCTCCGAGGATAACAGCACCGTTGTGGTTGTGCCCTTTGGTGCCTGGGGCAAGCAGAAGGCGTCCGACGCCAGCTACTCGCTCAGCAGGAGCTTCGTGTCGAGTGGCCGGTGGGCCTGAAGGCCAGGTGGGCTCCTAGCAAACAAACGTGCAATACTGCCACCCTCAGGGCCTTAGAGGAAGTGCACTGAAGAGCACTTTGGGGAATGCGAGAGGAGTGGCATGCGTGAGCCTCTTTACAGCACTGTCAGGACACACACCGCGGCAATGCTCAGTGCCAGGCGGGTGTCTGTCATTTTAGGCCTTTTATTACAAACATGGAACACTTTTTTGCACATAATTTGCACATCTGGTGTTGGTGGGAGTTCAGTATATATATATTTTACATGAATCTACTGGGGAGGTCGGGGTCAGCAGATATGGTTGGGGGTTCGAATCTCATCTCTGCTCTGTGTGTGTGGAGTGTGCATGTTCTCCACGTGTCCTCCAGGTGCTCCAGTTCCTCCTGCAGTCCAAAGACATGCAGGCAGGTTGTGTGGTTGCAAGATGGATGGATGGATTTACTAGATCAATCAGAGCTAAATGTGAAGGTTAGTAAATGCAGCCATTAACACGACAGTCAAGTTCCCACTCATGTACGTGCTGAGCATTTAAATGTGGCTCTAGGCTGTGTAAGGTGGTGTCCAGACTCCCGTCTTTTTCATCCGGGCTGAGATCTGTCTAGTTTGCAACCATAAACCAGCCACCTTGCTGAAATCAGGAAGTGATGAAAAGTCCAAGCAAGATCTTATAATCCAAGCACATGGAGCTTTGGCGCGAACATGGTTTAAATGTGCCGCTCTTAATGTAAATGGATGCGTTGCATACAAGTTTTGTTTTACAAATCCTCTTTTTATTATTCATTATGAATTATCTTCCCTGATGACAAAAAGAATTTTTTGTATTTTTGTATCTTTGTAACACTGTTCAGAATGAACCTCAATATGAAGGCCAGGCACTGCATGGCCGTCCTGTACATCCAGTGGCACAGTGCTTTCATGCCAGCTGATGTGACACTCAGCAATAAAGCTTTTTCACCAGTGTCAGCCACTGGACAATGCAACTGCAAAGCTGTCGAAATTAATTGTATAATTAATCAATTAATACATTAATTTTAAAAAGGCAGTGAGACTCAAGAACTGCCCTACAACCTTCTATTCTGTGTTTCAAGAAGTGAAAAACAGGTGCCGGTACTCTCCTGTTATTCAGCACTGGGTGCCGGTACTCCCCTTGTTATTCAACACTGGGTGCCGGTACTCCCCTTGTTATTCAACACTGGGTGCTGGTACTCTCCTGTTATTCAGCACTGGGTGCCGGTACTCCCCTTGTTATTCAGCACTGGGTGCCGGTACTCCCCTTGTTATTTAACACTGGGTGCTGGTACTCTCCTGTTATTCAGCACTGGGTGCCGGTACTCCCCTTGTTATTCAGCACCAATTGCCGGTACTCCCCTTGTTATTCAGCACTAATTGCCGGTACTCCCCTTGTTATTCAGCACCAAGTGCCGGTACTCCCCTTGGTATTCAATACCAGGTGCCGGTACTCCCCTTGGTATTCAATACCAGGTGCATGTACTCCCCTTGGTATTCAATACCAGGTCCCGGTACTCCCCTTGGTATTCAATACCAGGTGCATGTACTCCCCTTGGTATTCAATACCAGGTGCAGTTACTCCCCTTGGTATTCAATACCAGCAGATATTGAGAGGTGCCAGTACTCCGAAGAGAAAAACAAAGATGTGCTGGACCAATTCAATTCAAGCACGGCTTCTATTTACATACCAAACAGGAAGTATCTGAAGCTTTCTGATTGCATCACTTCTGGGTTGATGACAGTGTTGTGGGGGGGGTGTCTGCTGCCCCCTGCTGTCCAGCAGACCTTGTCCATGAAGGATTTTTAACTAGCAGAACTTCTGCTTTGTTGTGTGACTGTATTTTAGTATTAATATAATTGGAATTTTAAAAAAAAAAACAACAGCTGCTTATTTTTATTTATGGTTCATGGAATGTTAGTTAGTTAGTTTGTGTTTTTGGTTCATTCCTTTAAAAATGAATCCCGCTTAGTGAGCCGCATCTTTCTATTCGACAGTGAACAAAAAGCACGTCTTCCAGTAGCAGATGTGTGACAGCTGTCTGTTAAACCGTGGTGTAATACTGTTCAGGATAGTCATGTGAAATCCACAGAACGGGGAGCCACAACACATTCTACTTGCTTCTGTTTTTAAGAAATAGATGTTTTCCTATTTATGCAAAATCTTGATTGTTTAACCGTCCTGCTTTTTAAAACTCATCATCGTCATTGTTGTTGTTTTTGCTGGCAAATTTTCTGACGCTCGAAACAGGAAATGTCATTATTAAGCATTCCATGATATCATTTATACCATTTGTTATGATTCTTAAAATCTGAGAATGCTGTTCATTACTTGTAAAATGTATCACCTTTGGATTGCGTTATTTCTCAGTTATTATAACAAAAACTCGTACTGTTTCATTCATAAATCACCCAACCCCAGTGATGCACAGGTATTCCAAATACATTATTTTGTGAATCGATTTTGATGTTTATTGTTTTGTTCCTCAATAATGTGATAAATGCATCGATAATGTGCATTAAATTTGCGGTAATTATAAAGTGGCAGTTCCGTATGCTGGTTCTGTATTGTAGCATAATGTCGCTGGACTTTCTGAATGTTGGGTTACATTTTGCCTAAATAAACAATGCCTAAATGAATCAATGGTAAAAACTGACTAATGATTTTTACGAGTACAGTATTTATTTGCTGTAATGTGGTACTTACACATGCTCTGTTCATTTGCTTGAATGGTTGCAGACTTTGATTTTATAGCCTCTTGCAGATTGCACAGGGACTGAGGCAGGGGGACACCCTGGATGGGATGCAAGTCCAGTCTGGCCATTTACAGACGCCAACCTGCATGTCTTCGCACTGCAGGAGGAAACTAGAGTACCCGGAGGGGAACTGTAAATCCAAGTGTACGTGCAGACTCTACAAAGCACCGCAGACCCTGGAGGTGTCAAGCTTCAATATTGCCTCTCTAGGCACAGATACATTTCTATATTTAGAAGTCGCGTATCAATTGTAGCCAGTAGATGGTGCTATAGGGCAATATGAAGTCATGCCCCTGAAAATAACCGCACGCCAGCACTGACATTCACAACGATATAACAAATCCTGAAAAATTACCCAGTGTCAGATTACATTGGTGGCCACCCCAATTGCCTCTCTCGCCAACGAAATAAAAACGGAAATCTGGATTTAAAAAAAAAAAAGACACACACATTGGTTTGCGACGTGTTGTGATAAGATTCATGGATAACGCTATATGCTTGCGATCGGCAAAAGCTACCGATGGGGACCCCCGATAGGCAAAATATTAGCTTATTGCCACCCCAGTAAAAACGCCGTGATTCAGGGTTGTGTCACCAGTGCTCAGGTGTGCGGTGATTGTGAACATTCAGGCGATCCGCGGTGGAGCTGGTCCTTTAAAGGGCACGAAACGACACACATACCACGTCCCTGCTTATCAGATTAACCCTGACCTAGGCTTATAACTTTATAAGCCTAACTAAATAACCCCACTCAGCTATCTTGTTTGTGTGACCTTTTTATATGCACTTTTCAATTAGTGGGGTTCTTCTGTTTTAGCGTTGCGCACAAACCCATGCACCCAGCCAGAAAATGCCCCTTATTGCAAAGAGCCAGTCCGGGCCTGGTGTGTACCATTTCAGATGTAGGGTTTTACAATGTATACCTTTAGCTCTTTTTCCCCCAACTATCTTGCACTTGTTTCGTTCAGATCGATCCCCCCTCAAGATGGCTCATTGACGGCTGTGTGCTTAAGATGTAATAAATATCTGTCTCGTTTTCGGAAAAAAAGTTTCTGCGCAATAAAAACGTTTAATAGAAGGTCCATTAGTTTTCTATACATGCTTGTCATATTCAGGAGCGCGGAGGGTCCAGAGCCTGTTTTGGAAGCTGAAAAGTAAACATTATTATGCTTTTAATGTTTACGGATATTAAATAGTTACTCTTTAGCCCTCCATATACTATCTGTAAGCTGGAGAGCTGTAGGGTGGGGGAGCAGGGGGTTACATTTTATAGATGATTTTTTTTTCTGGAAATGTGGAAACAAACAGTACAGTGTCATAAGTATTGGGACAGCTGGCCATTACACCCACAGGAACTTTTCTGACATCCCATCCTAAATCCATAGGCATCAATGTGGAGTTGGACCCCCCTTTGCAGCTATAACAGCTGCCACTCTCCTGGGGAGACTTTCCACAAGATTTTGGAATGTGTCTGTGGGAATTTTTGTCCATCTAGTAGAGCATTTGTGACATCAGGCACAATATGCGTTCTAGTTCATCCCAAAGGTGTTTGATGGGGTTGAGGTCAGGGCTTTATGTTGGCCAGTCAAGTTCTTCCACACCAAACTCACCCAACCATGTCTTTATGGACCTTGCTTTGTGCACTGGGGCACAGTC
>JABJVO010000015.1:6180383-6200162 GCA_026770805.1 Boulengeromyrus knoepffleri | reverse complement strand
GCATGTATGTCATTGATTGGTTGCATTTGAAGGGCGCAAAAGGCGAAATAATAATAATGTTGCATTATCGAACGTTACATTGTGTGTCATGGATACTTTTCACTCCAAATCTCCCAACCACTATGTCGATCTGAGACAGCAAGACCAAGACCATAGACCGTCGAGACTGTGACAAGACCAAGACAGCGTAAAAGTGGTCTCGAGACCAAGACCGGTCTCGAGACATCCAACTCTAGCTACAGGCATGTCTGAAAATGGCAGACACGGCTAGGCTATGTTTATTTGTAAAACTCAGTTTAAACCCACTTAATTCTCATTAAAATCATGAATGGAATGTGGAAAAAACTTTAAACCGATGAGAAAAATAATAATAAAATAATATTGAATACATGGATGCTGAGGTTTTAATCATTCAGCTGCTCTTGTTTTATGTCACATTACGCAAGAATATTTTTATCCTTCACTCTGACATTTTTCAAGGTTTTAGTCTAATAAAATCCAGTTGAAGTGGCATTTAATGACGCTTGATGTGGGAGTTTTGGTGTTCACCTGTGAAACATAAAATCCATCGTAACATCAAACTGGAGAACATGAGCAGATGTTGGTGAGCAGTAAATGGTATTGCTGAGACATGAATGTTCTGCTGAAGGAGTGGGTGTCGCTGGTGTTTCAGGCCCGTAGACGTGTGGCTGTCTGCTCAGGAGAGTCTCTCTTCCCCGAGGTCTCTGACGTCAACCAGCTCCCCGCATCATGATATGCTTTGGTCAGCCCATCTTCTTCTTAGTCAAGCTGATCATACACATGGTAGCATTATCAAATATGTAAAATAGTAAATTCAATTCAGTTCAATTTATTTTTATATAGCTCCTTACACAACAGAGTAAAAGAAATGTCTGTTGGTTTATAGGTAACCTGCTCCCCAAGCATCAAGAACTGTTTTATCAGAATCTGCTCTTTGCAAATGATGGCTTTAGTGTTAGGTGGGTAATACCATTGCATTGGCTTAATAGAACAAGCAAAAATCACAAGATGGCTCTTAAGAGATCACCCTGCAGGGGGCGGTATAACACAATGTTATATCAGATTGTATTTTCACATATTTATCCCCACAGCATATTTGTCAGAAATAATAATAATAAAAAAAACATTTAATTGAATTTAGAGTTTTGTTTTTGGAACTAGTATTGTTCTCTCTTTTTTACATCAAAGGTTCAGTTAAGAGTTGAACTCAAAAATTCAGAAGAATATTATAGATGACCCAACATTGCCAAAACTGCTTAAAATGATGAAATGGGAGGCTCATTCAGTGCAGAAGGCTGCCATACACAGCGTGAGCTGGCCCAAAGCATCACCTCAGATCAAAAGCTTCTTGAAAGACCTTCTGTGGTTCTCAGCAGAGCTTTAAGGCAGGAGTGTTCGAAGGCCACGGTTTCCCCGGGTTTGCCTCGTGTCACACTGCCCCCTGGTGGTCATCCCAATGCCCTGTATGTGAGCTTGGAAGCTGGGCATCCCCGCGATTCTGCTCCAGCGCCCCCTGGAGTGCGGTAGGACATGCCTGCATCACTCAGGCACAGGAGAGGCGCTGTTGTCATTTATGAATGATGCCATAATGAAAATATTTTTCTTTAACAAATTCCTTTTTTTAATTTAAGGTCAACTGACAAAACAGACACCTTCATTATAAATACCTTAAATACCTTCATTATAAAGTCACAGCCATATTTTCTATCAGATATAATGGGAATCCCTCTAGACTGCTGTGTATTTTACAGAAATTCTGCAAAGTCTAAAATCCAATAATCTGAATTTTAGGGCATAAAATGTCTTAAGATTTTAACAAGTCTAAAAAAAATGATTCGATCATGAAGTCAGTGTTACTTTTGTAAAATTGCATGAATGTCTTGCAAAAAAAATTGTACTGAACATGCTGTAACAAAACTACTAAACGAAACCAGCATGGAATCACTAAGACCTGGTGTCTCCTCTCATCAACAAAAGAAACGGCTGAACGTCCATAGTGAATGTGAAAAAATTAACTTACGTTGCAAGTAATTCCGGGACTCTGATTTCCCTTCATATCCTTCTTACTTTTCTGCCTGTGTGGAGGTGAAATTGATCTTAAATTGCACTCATAATGGTCTTAAAAAGTTTTAAATGGTTTAGTTTACCTGGATAATACCATTAGTGAGATGATGAGACATTCCTGCTAAACAAACTGCTGCGTTCCGGATATTTCTGTTCTGTGTCTGGTATGATGATGCTGTATAATGTAGAGAACTGAGTATATGACCTGCTGTTCATGTTATGCTTCCCTGAGACTGTCACAGTACTCTCTGACTCAGACACAGAGCTCCAGAAAAACCTGTAAGCTGCAGGTGGCTGTTTCGGCCTGGGAAAGTGGTGATGAAAAAAGGAAAGGCGGTGAAGCTGTGTGTGCAGGCTGACCTAAGTTAGATCTGAAGGGGGGTGTGACCCACGCTGCAGAGGAGGGACATGCACAGTTGCATCAGAACAGAACTCGTACCGAGGTGCTGTGATGGTTATTTTCTTGGGTACATAATTACCCTTTGTACAATCTGAGGGGATCATTTTGAACTATAAACTATTTTGAATGTGGTGTGATTGTTTGTGGCAGACTGGGTGGTTTCAGCATCTCAGACACCATGGGTGGAGTCTGAGGGGAGGCAGTGCCCACCCCGTCCCCCGAGTTGAAATTGCAATTAATTGGCAAGACTAGTATTGCCCTATGATCTGTGCCGGTACATTTTGGGGTTTCTCCTCATTCAACACACCTGATTCAACTTTGTGTTAATTACCACACAGATCTTGAGCTGAATCATTTGTGGTGGAACAGGGAAAGAACTAAGCTACACAGGGCTCCCTCGCCCCCCCAGGACTGGAATCTGAGACCCCTGCTACAGGTAGACAGAGTAATAATTTATGTCTGCATTGAGACATAATGTAAGCAGGATGCAGGTCCCCCCACCCACCAAGTGCAAACCTTCAAACTCCACTTGTGTCAGAAACGGCTCCCCCTTCTGGGATTTTCACACACTACAATGTCTAGGTATAACAGAAAAAAAAACATCCAGTCTATCGACCTTGGTAATGAGAGGACAGAGAAGGATGGGGAGACTCATTGAAGAAAAGAGGAAGGACAAGAGTGCAAGAAAAGTCGTGTGGAGACAGGCAGGGTGCCAACTCAATGCAGGGCTGTGTGTCAGTCCTACCTGGTACCCAATCAGGTGGCAGCTTCAGTACACGCACTCACACGCTATATAACGTCATGGCGCTTTAATATGAAGTCAACATAACTCTCAGCACACTTATCTGGGAAAATGAGACTGTGAGGGCCGAACAATAAAAGCAGGAGCCTTCAGGATCTTTATTTCTCATAAGGGAATCTCTTCAGCACCTCTTCCTTCATCCTGTTTGCTCCCGCACTTCATCACTGCTGCAGCTGCCCTCTCCCAGCGGCCCAGGGTCTGGTACTGACCCAGGCTCAGACGCCTGCATGCATCTGCCGCAAAATGGGGAATCGGCTCATTCACTTCGGCCCCAAAATTCGCATCAGTGCACGACTACTGTGTCTGGTTTTAAACCAAAAAACACGTTATTAACTGCCCTGCAGTGTGAAAACTTAAATCCCTCCCTGTAACTAGATTTCCGAGTATGACCAAGGGAAGCAGTGCGCATTCTCCAGAAAAGGTACAAGCTGTACTGGAGCAAATGTGACTTCATTAAAAACTACATGAAGTTTCACTGGATCATCACTATTGAATAAAAGCGACTTTATACATAATCACTGTAATAAGAAGTGCATTTAATGTAAGATTGATAGAGAAGCAATTTTTATCCCTATACGAGTCACGGGACACCAACCCATCACTAATAGCAACTGCACCCCCCATACACAGAATTAGCCCATGGGACAGAAGGCCGCCCATTTTGTGTCCCTCGATGAACATTTCATCACAGTATTTCTAAGAATCTACATTATATTTGGGGAAATACTTTACCGTGATAGGGGAGAGGGGACAGGCAGGGAGCTGTCTAAGAGACAGGAAGCAGGAAGAGCCGGAACAGCTACTCTCCGCGGTTAGGCGTAGATACAGCAGGTTTCCGCATAAAACCATAAACATGCATCATGGGGCCGTGGGGGTGGGGGGCACTGCTCTAAGAGTGGACACAGAGCGGAGTGGCTTCAGTAGTTTATTATCAGTCCAACACATTCATGGAAAACTAAAATAAAAACGTTCCACCTGCAACATACTAAAAGGGAAACGGCAGCAGTCATGCAGCTGGCCAGAGCCACACGCCATCGCTGAGACGAGAGCCTCTGCCCAGCGAGTCACCATCAGCTTCCTGTTACAGAAGGGCCTTTAGAACAGGGGAATGTTAAGTCTCTGCTTTAGGCTTCCTGAAGGGATAGATGGAAAATGGCTGCTACTGTAAACATGAAGAGAAGCTAACAGAACACGGCATGTAAACCTCTCCGATGCCAACAGGCCGGACCGCTAACTTCCGGTTCCGCCCAGAGCGCCTGTAGCTCACATTAGTCTATGTCACAACCCTGGACATCAGCCATGCCAGATCATCAAGGTCTGTGTGTTTGACGAGCAGGTCGCAGCGTGAGCTCAGCCAATCGGGGAAGAGGGTCCGTGTGCCTGCTGATGGGATCAGATGGACACACCCCTCTCGGTAAGGACACCAGGCTTTTTCAGAAACACCTACTGCTTGTACTCAAGGTGGTCAGGTGTCCTACAACCCAGAACGAGAGAGCTGGTCAGTCCAGGCGCAGAACATTTTTTGGCAATTTGTCAGGACAAAATTTAAAATTCAAATAGGAAGGAAGGTCTTCTTACCCTACTGGCACATTTAGGTTTATTTTATTTATTTTTTTTAAACCAAATTAAAACTAAGATGGCTGAATCTTTTCTGCTATAAAACACGCGAGCATCTTCACCTCAGACACCAACAGCGACAGCTGTGATATCCTCGGACAGGCGTCCAGAAACATCTCATCCCAAGATGCTTCTGTTAGATATAAGGGCAGTAATATGGGTGCAAAGTCATTTTCAGTATTTCAAAGTTCAGTAAGAAAAGAGCTGAAAACCAAAAGTGCTTTAGGGAGGTGGGGGGCGAAGGCAGGGGTCCGATCCGAGCCAGTGGGTCTGGCGTCAGACTCCCGGAATCACAGGGAGGAAACAGCACCGTCTTACAGCCTGACAAACTGAATTATTCGCCGTCCAGGAGTCCATGAGAGCCCTGATACCTAAATTCACTCCTTTACAATCCATTTCTTCTGTGTCACAGGCAATGAAAGGCTTTACTTTTACAGTGTGGTTACGTCTTGTGTCAAATTCCCACTTTGGACCAAAGTTCCTGAGCAGCACTGGCTCAGATGGGACAAACCCAAACGCAGAATCTGCTCCTCAGCTCTGTTTTCTTTTCATCCTTGTATAAAAGTTGCATGTCAGTAAGTTTTAAAAAAATGTAACCGAAATCATTTTGCACTTCTGAACCAAATCATGTACCAGAATTTCAGGCACCTCTTGTTAAATTCCAAAATTCCACTAACATCTGTTGAACAGACCAGTAAAATGTGTATTTTTTAAGAAAAAAAAACCTCACACTGCAAATTTCCCTGACCTGTTAGGTCAGGTGACCTGGGATGGCATTCAGCATACCCAGAAACCCCGTCTGCTTTGAAGCCGCTGTACTGCGTACAGCCAGGGCCCAGCGACGAGACCAGCAGCATGAGAAAGGCACCATCATAATAACGACAAGTCGACCAGCTGAGATTCTGCATGTCTCTACATACTCATGGTGAGTGAGCTAACACCACGCCGCCCACGCTGTGCCTGGGCAGTACCTGGAAACTACGAAGTTAAAACAAAAAAATAAACCCAAAGCACGAGCCCCCAAAGCGTCAGTGCCGAGCACCTCTCAAGCTACACCCACTCAAAGACCAGAATGGCAGCACCTTCCCAGCAAGCCAGGAAGTCGGCAGGAGCAGAGGCCACAGTGTCCAGCCTCCTGCTGGCTAAGGGACTATCAGTGGGCGTGGCCTCCAGCTGGCTAAGGGACTATCAGTGGGCGTGGCCTCCAGCTGGCTAAGCGGCAATGGCCTCCAGCTAGCTAAGGGGGCTCCACCCAAGGAAGCCAGCAGACGCAAAACCCACATGTGCATACTGTTGAGTGCCTGAAGGCTATCGGTTTCTAGTCCAAGCGTCAGACAGAAAGCAAAGAGGCAGGTTCCAGGCCACACACACTGCGGGCTGCACCTCCAACAGGGTTTACATGAAGCGTGCAGACTCCCCACCCCCGCCCCGAGTGTTTACGTTCTTCTCCAGATGATGGGCTGTGCTGCTGCATGCCAGTGCAGGACCTCTCCTGACGGACCTGTGCTGCGTCTTGGAATACAGCTTAATGCTTACAGAGGCTCAGCTCGAGGCCCGGAAACAGAGGAGGCTGGTGGGGTTTTTTTTTTTTTGTTTTCTCATTTGTCTTGCACATCAAAGAAATGGCTGACAGGCTGAGAGACATTCCAAAGCCAAAAAAAGGATTTTTCATATATGCGGACTTTGTTAAGGTGAAGATGGATGTGATACTACTCCCGGACTGCAGGGGGCGCCAGTCTCAGCGACGCTGCGAGGTGAAGCGGCTCTCGCTGCCCTGGGAAGCGCCTCTTCCCGAACTGAGGCCCGGTTTGGGGGTCAGGCCACCCCTGCCGGGTGCACCCCTTCCGTCACGATCCCGCATCATTCCGCCCGCCATGATGCCACGAGGCCCCCCCGGGCCCCGCTCGTTGCGGCGGCCGTCGGCCCCACCCCCGCCGCGGGTCTCCCTCTCACGTGCCGCCCTCGTCTTCTTCTCCTCCACGTTCAGGCGGACCTCCCCACGGAACATGACGGGCTGTGAACGGGGCAGGTGATCAGGCCAACCTCAGCTGAAGGGTCTCTGGCTGCTGACGATTAACCAGGAGACAGAGCCAGGACGGCCTCAGCCCCTACCTTCGCAGCCAGGATCCGCTGCACAGGATCAGAATCATCGAAGACCACGAAGCCGAAGTTTGGCAGCTTGCCCCCAACGCCCTTAGTGTTGATCCTCAGCTCCACAACGTTCCCAAAGGCTGTGGACGGGACACGGCCTGTTACAAGGGCCCGACCGCACATGGAGGTGCCGCAGGGGCGGGGCTTACTCATGAAGAAATCCTTCAGCTCGCTCTCATCTATGTCATGCGGTAGGTTGCCAACGAAGAGCTGGTGGCTGTCAGGGTAACGCGGGGCCCGGCGGGAGTCCATTTCAGAGGGTTCCGACTCGGCCCGTCCTGCAAGATCCACCCACAACACTGTCGGCACACGGAGCCCTCGACTGCCATGGCTGTGTCACATGACGCACACCTGCAACCCACAATGCACTGGGAGCCATGGTTACCTTTGTTCATGAAGCCGAAACTGGGCTTCCCCGCCTGAGAATCTGATGACGTCACACCATCTAAACAATGATGAGAGCGGAGGGGTGGTGATTACCGGTTACATGAGATCAAATTAACACCCAGGCGACAGTCAAAGGGATTAAAAATGGAGGCGATGCGACCCCAGCGACAGTGAGGCGGGGTGTTACCCCAAAAGCCTTCCACGCTCAGCAGTAACACTGCATTACTTACAGAGTGACCACCACATCTAACTCGCCCAGGACATAAAGCTGCAGTGATTCTCACGGCCATGCGGGGAGTGAGCTCATCCCCTACCGGGCCGGGGTCCTCGGGGAATGAAGCCCTGTCTCTCACGAGGGCGCTGGTCACGGACCCGGGTGGCCTGGCTCTGCAGCTCCGGCTTGGTGTCCGGCCGAGTCTGAAAGGGACGGGCGATGATGACCGTAAGCCGGGCGCCGTTACGCTCGCAGCGCCTCTGCTGGCGTCTGGACTCCTTACCTGGGACGATGGGGCCTTGACGACATGCGGGGGAATTCCGGAGGAAGGGACCGTGCCGCTGGGAGGGAGGTTTTTACTGGTCACTGAGGCCCAGGAGAAGGTCTGCAGAGAAAACCACCAATGTGAAGACTAGCATGAGCTTCACATCACTAGCATGAGAGTTTAATGGACACACACACACACAACAGCAGCGTCTCAGCCCACAGCAGACACACACCTTGGGGGGCTCCTGTACGTGGGGCGGGGACTCCACAGGCACCGGAGACGGGGCCTTCTCCTCCAGATCTTCCAGAACCTTCTCTTCTGCCTCGGGCTTGGGCTCCTCCAGCTTCTGCTCCGGCTGGGGCTCTGGCACGGCCTCAGGTGGCACCTCCTCCAGGGACTCTTCCACGCCATTGCTGCAGCAAACCGGGGGGGGGCAGAAAAGTTTAAAAAGCGACCAGGGGCTGCTCCACCATCTGCCCGCACAGCACCGTGCTCCCAAAGTTACTGGGATTGCAGGACCAGCTGTCAGGAAAGAAGAGAGCTGAGACATACACATTCAGCTTCCTAATCCTCCACTCAGGAATTCCATATTTCTCATTAACTATCTTCTGCTGAAAGAGCACGTAAATGAGCAGTAAGTATCAACACACCATCTGTTCAGCTGCCCTAACATCCCAGGCTGCTGCGAGATTCTCTCCTGCACCCTCCCTGTCGCATTTCGGCATCCTTCCCATGTTAGCCTCACACAGATACATCCTACGCTTAGAAATCTTCCTGCCCCCAAGTGCCATCTTCCCTGCAGAGAGGAGACTCACGCTACTGGGTGCTGCTCGTAGTAGGCGCTGCTTCTAGAACTTTCCGGGAGAGGCTCGGGGGATGGCTGCTGCTCTTCCGGCTCGTCCTCGACCTCCTCCTCGGATTCTGCGACGGTCACACAGTCACCACCGCGTACAAGAATATCGGACCACAGTGCATTACTGAACTGCCCCCACGGCACACCAGGTCTATCGAGTGTCACTAGGTTGTGAGGTATGGTACACAGACGATTACTGCTCCAAATCTACCATTTCCTCAGACATTACCTTCCTTTAATGCACCAATTAAAAATTACAGGTACTTACATTTGATAAATAAAATTTAATCAAGAAACCACTGTCACAGTTAAAATTCCCACAAATTTTAAATGGGTATCGTTTATTGCACATCCCTGTTAAAGAAAAGAAAAAAAAATAGATCCTAACACAGGTGCAGACCAGCCGTCAGCCTAACATGGTTAGGACCTGCAATTGCCTCTTCTGCCACCAATGGCATAGGAGAGTGTTTGATATTGGGGGTCTACTTCATGAATTCACATTAAATATTGGGGGGTACATACCCTCCCCCACGGTCCCCCTCCCATCTGTCAGGTCCATAAGATTTACCATCAAGCTCTGCCTCCGAGTCGCCAAAAACTTCATCTTCGTAGCGGAAAATGTCGTTGTGCACGTAGAATTTGTTCGCCACGGAGCCCTGAGGAGCCAAAAGAAACAGAATGCTTAACTATGAGAGAGCAGAACCCGGCGGTCACCAGGAGAGAGTGGAACCCCGCGGTCACCACGCCTCTTGCACAGCCCCGCCACACACCTCAGGGGCGAGCACGAAGGTCTGCATGAACTTCCTCATGGGTTGCCCGCCATTAGACAGCTCGCCCATCACCTGGACGACCACGCCGTCGCTCAGGGTGGCATGGGCATCCACGTGCCGGATCTTGGTGTGGCACTCGCTGAACTGCAGGGACATCACCTTCTTGTGGATCTCCTGCTCAGAAGAGACAGATGTGATGAAGTAACTGGCCTCACCCCAAGAATGAAAGTGATCAACTATGAGGGAAGGGGGGCCGACACACTTCTGGAGGCGTTTTCAAAATCGGGAAAGTTAAATCAGTATGAGTTATAAAGTTCTGCTGCTGGGCCCCGTAAGGCAGACGTTTAAGTTCCTACTCAAACTCAGCAGCCCTCTGAGGCCTCACAGACTCACCACCCTCTTTCACTACCAGCAACACAACTAAGAAACCAACCAAATGAGCACAGGAAGAGAAAGAGGCAGAGCGACACCTACAGCTTGCCCATAAACAGCCTCTGTCGGCTTTCCGCTGGAGTCCAAACCGCCGTGAACATAGGAGGAGTGTCTGCCGTAGAATCTGCAAGACAGAGACCTGTGTAAGACCCTCACACATCTCACAGAGGTTCCCCGAATATGCAAACCACACATCAGGCATGTTCAGCTGGGAGGGCGGTGCAGACTGCTCCTCCCAGAGGCAGTAGTAGAGAGCTAGGGACCTGTGCAGGAAGTCCGGGGCCTTGTTCAGCAGTGTGTAATACTGCCTGACGAACTCCCGGCCGACCAGCAGGGGACTTGGCTTCTCCATCACCATTTCTTTGGTACACAATTCAGATTACTGCAGAACAACCAGGAAAAAAAAAACAGGAATCAAGAAACGAGAAATGACACTCACCCTCAGTGATATTAACTCAGTCCATAATGAAGCCACACCCAGCACCCTCTGGATTTCCTGAGGAAACACTGGTTCCAATCGTGCAGACTTCTTTATTGGCTAAATTCAGTTTTACTGAATTCACAGTGTTTTGACCCAAGATAAAGACTATCTATCATACTGACAAAGCAACTGCTCTCTATATTAGGGGAACTAATAACAATATGTGGTACTTCATTAATCCCCGTGGGGAAATTCTCCTGTCACCTACCCCATTCCGCTTGGGGGTGACAGCGCTGGGTCAGCCAGCCTACGGCTCCCCTGGAACTCCGGGGCTCGCATGCGTGTAACTATTCTGCTAAGGCCGGGGCTCCGGGCGGTGACCTTCCCATCACAAACACAGAGGCTTAGCCCACTGAGCCAGACACCATTAGCTTCCTTTTCGAAAAACTAGCTTTTAAACAAAATACTGGGACTAAAGCTAACACCCTACAAACGGTTTGCAAATGTAATACTGCAGTGTCCTTATCTGGGAGCTCGTTTATTTTTAACATGTAGAGATTATTAGAATTTATCATATAACTCAAACTCAACACACCAATAACAGGAAAAATACTTAACGATCTTACATGACTTTATCATTCAAACATGTAGGACGAGAATCATGCTTAGTTTATAACCGGCGTGAAGGGGGCAGCCAGACATACTGCGCGGCATTTTCCTTCCCGGCTGCGCACCGATACGCCTGACATGCCCGGTAATTGAGCATAAAAGCAGTGTCCTCCTGAAGCCCGTATGCACGCACACGTCTCTTCATTTCCCCGTAAAACTAACCATAAGCCGGAATGCCGGACGCCGGGCCAGATCCGCTACCATTACAAGGAAGCTGTTATTGCAACTGCGCCATCAGCAGGCCAAAGCACACCGGGCTCCTGTAAATCCCCCCCAGGGCCCAATTACGGTAAATTAAAGCGTGCCGTCCGGAGGAGGGTCCCCGCGGGGTGCAGCCCCGACCCCTCCAGCCCGTTCCCCCGGTGACCGCGGTTTGCACAGCGCAGCGGCTCTCCCGGTGGCCGGGCAGCCGCTTCCGGGAGCTGCACGGCGCTGCTGTGGCGTCGTTTTAATTCCTCCGGCAGTAATAAGCAGAGATGAGCCCCCAGCAGCAGTTCAGCCCGGTGCAGCGGTAAGACCCATCAACGGTCGGGCGCTTTAAAGGGCGCCTTCTTTTACCTGCCGTCTGAACGCACCCGGTTCGCCCGTGATGGCCGGCCGGGGGGCGTCCATGTGGCGACCCAGCGTGCCCATGGAACCAGCCCTGCCTGCACCCCCCGCCCGCAAAACAAACCCGATATTTACATTAAAATAAGAAAACTATGTAAAAGATGCGCGTGCACGCGGTAAAGCTCGCTCGCTGCACAGCGGTTGCGCTCATAAAGCGCAGTAATATTCTGCATTTAAATTAAAAACGGTGGGAGTGCATGCATTACAGCCCGCGCACGGTGCAGGAGAGGCGAGGGAGACGGGCCACATGCGCTGCCAGGCGGGGTGCACCGTGCGGCGGGGACGGAGCCGGGCAAGCCGTAACCTACCTCCAGGTACCCAGCAGAGAGAGGGCTCTATCAGTAAGGCTCAGGGTGCAGCCCGTCCGCCGCGCCTCCAGTAAAAACACGTGCGCTTATTAATGTATACCTCTGACTGCTTATAGTTTTTACTGTTATTATTTTTATTGAGATGTAATGATTAGACCCAAGTTGATCTCCACCGTGCCAAAGCCTTCGATTTCAGCCAATACGGTGCTTTGTGCTTCAGCCCCGGAGCTTGGGTCCAGGGAACCCCGTCGCACCGAACTGTCCAATAAAACTCTGCCGCTGCCACACATGATTGTGACGTAATTAGGAGCGTTTCTGAATGTTCCGGAAAATGTGAGGTGAAACGTCATTTTAACAATTCACACAACGGTCTACCTGGTTATGAGCTGCTCCATGTCCGCACATATTTTTATGATATTTCAGGATGTTGTTGAACGTTTGGTCATTTTAGTGATTAATGCCAATAACTATAACCTATTTTAAACGTGAATATACATTTTTAGATAATAAATGGTATATGTCATCCGTCCATCCATCCTCCCTAATCGGTTCGGATTAACGCTGCAGTACCTCAATTTAGTAGTAGTAGTAGTTTGTTTACATAACGCTCTTCTCAGACAAAGCGCTTAACAACAATCCAATATAAAATAGAACAAAACACAGACATTACCAATAAAAATAAAAAACAAACAGGAACTACTCAACACTGATTAAAAGCATGCTCTGTAAGTACTGAAATTTATGAATGAATTCTATAAAACACTGGGAGTTTTTAGTTTAGACATGTTTCTAAAATGAAAGAAACACGAACGGCTTACTGATCATACATGTGAATCTAGCAACAGGGACTAGTCAAAAATAACCCCAAGGTTACGGAGACTCGACTTAATAGCAGGAGACACAGAAGATAATTTTAAACTAATCTCAGAATGGAAATCAGGAGGAGCAACAATTAGTACCTGTCGTTCCTGAATTCAACTGCAAGTAATTACTACTGAGCCAATCGTTAACCTGAGACAGACAATCAACCAATGTGACCAAAGTATTAATTTGATTGGGTTTAAATGAAAAATTAAACTGTGTATCATCTGCATAGAGATGATACCAAATAACCATAAAGAAATTCAGAATCTGTGATAAGGGAAGAATATATATAACGAAAAAAGTACAGGTCCAAGAACTGTGCCCTGTGGCACTCCACATTTCAAAGGAGCAGAGTCGGATGAGAAGCCAGCCACACCAACTGAGAAATTTCTATTCGTCAAACAAGCAGAACCAAAGCAGAACCAGAGACGCCTAAAAGCTTTAATCTATTAATTAAGATCCGATGGTCCACTGTATGAAAAGCTGCGGTAAGGTCAAACAGTACAAGCACAGAGCCCTGGCCTGCATCAGCAGCAATTAAAAGGTCACCATAACCTTTAAGAAGGGCTGGTTCTGTAGAATGTCGCCTCCAAAAACCAGATTGAAAGGAATCAAAGAACCGCTGCTCCTCTCAGAAGGCACAAAGTTGCTGTTCAACCACCTTTTCCATCCATCCATCCATCCATCACCGTAACTGCTTAATCCCAACTGGGGTCACGGGTGGTGGAGGAACCAACCCTGGGCTGTCGCCAACACACCGCAGGGTGCACAACTACAGGGCCAATTTAGACTCGCCAATAAACCTGCTCTGCATGCTTTTGGACCGTGGGAGGAACCTGGAGCCCCCGGCGGAAAGCCACGCAAACACGGGGAGAGCGAGCTCCCCACCTTTTCCAAAACTTCCAAATTTAGCAGCTTTTCATATTTTGGGTGAGCAAAGTTAATATGGCCAACGTCCATAAAGGCCGTACATGGTGCTGCTCTGTGTATCAGTCATTTAGAAAGTAAACTTGTTAGCTTAGTTTGGATATATTTATGAATGGAGACTTCCCTGCTGCCTCATACAGTACCTCTGTACTCAAGGGCAAAATACCTGGTAGCACATGGGCACGTGATGGTGTGCCCCAAGTTAATGGAGGTTTTCAAAAATGTCTCTTAGCAACAAAAAGTGGTGTTTACTAGTGTCCCACTAGAGGGCGACATTGTTGTAAAATTCTTATACAGGCCCCTGGGGTAAACAAAAAGAAACCTGTAAAATGCCGATAATCAATACTACCACCATGAACTAGGCTGATACAAACTTTTCTTGACGATAATTCTTTATATAGCATGTTGCCAACTATAACAGGGTATAGTGTAGCCATAACCTTACCATTAGTGTTCGAATGTGCACCGAATTACTACCATCCTAGAAGGAAACAACAAGAAAACGGTTCAAGAGCAACATTATGTAACTGCACAAACGCGAAATCACAAGATGTAAGTTAAAATTCACGGCAACCATCAGCGCAAAGCTGAATAGATTTGAGTTTCTGTAAGGAGCTTTCATGGCGGGTCTTCTAGCCATTTAAGAACGGATGTGCTCGTGATGGATAACGTTCTTAACCAATGAAATTCCAAATTAGCAACAAAGTGACTCGACATTTAGCCTATGGGGAAATGACTCAGCCCTGAACACTCATGATTGACAGCGGTATTAACCAATGGTATGACAGATCAACAAGAAGGCGACTGGAATAATCTACGTAATTATACTGCAGGTGGGTGGTGGTGCTTAGCGCAACATAGTAGGAAATAACGGTGTATATGGAAAGTCTCAGTACCTTTGACCCAGAGCACCTCCCTCACCTAAGGTTTTTTAAGAGTTTTATAAATAAAGTGATTGACAGCACTATTAACCAGAACAGGTGTCTTGCAGCCTGTGAGGTTAATCTTATTTGGTACTTTATTTTGCAATTTAAAAAATGTAAACACATATTGGATTTTTCTTGTAATTAACCACACAGAAATAAATGAAATTCATACTTCACATTTAATTACATATTTTAAGCAATAGTGTAATTATACAATAATTAAAATGTTTTGATGTCCTTCAATACCTATGACATATACAATAACTCTGACAATGACCAATAAAAAACCAAAGAATTATAGACACTTTTTGAATAGACTCTACTATAGATGGGCAAAGCAAAATATTTTTAGTGGTCAGTATGAAACCAGATAATTACAGTTAATTTTAAAAATAGTGTAAGGTCTTTGATACAATTGGAAGTTTTGATGTTCGCACGTTTGTTTTTGCTGAGGTAAAAAGGGTGCGGTGGCATCCAGAAAGACGGTGGACATCGCCGGCACTGATGGTCTGAAGACATATTTAACCACCGGACTTTTTCATTCAGACTCTGCAATGTGTTTAATATCGTCCAGCAGCTCAGAGAAACACGGTCTTCCTTGAGGATCCTGAAAGCAAGATGTACCGTTAAGACTCAGGATTAAAGACGTTTGTTATGCTAAACATAGGCTGATACTGCGGATGATTGCCCACCTCATGCCAGCAGCTGTACATCAGCCTGTACACCTCAGCGGAGGCTTTGTGAGGCCGATAGAGTCTCTGTCCCTGGGTGACCTCCTCCACAACCTCATGGTTGGGCTTGTTTTCAAAAGGAGTCCTTCCCTCAGTGAAGACCTCCCACATAAACACACCTAAATGCCCGGGAGCACCACAGTCAGCACACATGCAGGACAAGGGCTCCAGGTTCTAAAGAGACCTGATGTCCTGAATGACCAGTGGAACATCTCCCCAGCTCTGAGCAATCAAGCCTACTGTGCTCGGTAGTTCCGATGTGCACACAAAAGCGGGATTTTAACCCTCAACTGCTGTGTAAGGTAATGATTCCACCAACTGAGCAGCTGTGACGCGCAAAAGCAAATTGATATATGAAGTGCATATTTAGATACCATAGCACATGGTAAATTCAGGTTCTTTCAATGGCAATGGAAGCATCAGTATCATAACTGAATAGAGACGCTTTGTTAATCCCCATGGGGAAATTGTCTCCTCGGCTGCCCCATCCTGCTCTATCAGACACAGACAGAGGTGAGAGGAATCTTTGGGTGTCACAGCACAGGGTCAGCCAGTGTACAGCACCCCTGAAACTGAAGGTTAAGTGCCTTTGGTCAAAGACCCATGGACATATGATTATTCTCCTGAGGCCAAGGCGAGCTTCTGATCAGAGGAACAGAAACAGCCACACAGCCCCCGGAGAGAGCTGAGCCTCTGACTTACCAAAGGACCAGACATCTGATTTGCTGCTATATTTGTTGAAGTGCAGCACTTCGGGGGGAGACCATTTCACGGGAAACTTCGAGCCCATGGAGCTGGTGTACTGGTTGTCCAGCACGTATCTGGAAATGAGCACATGGTTAGAACATCAGCTTCCGCACTTGAAGGCACATTCTCGCCAACACTAATGATGGCTACAGAAGGAGGAAGGTCTAACCTTGTCATGCCAAAATCACACACTTTTACCACATTCTTCTCAGTGACTAAACAATTCCTGGCAGCCTGTGGAGGAGATGAAAACAGAATTGGCTCATGTTGCAGAATAAGCAGCTGATCAGAAACCAGAAATCTTAAATGACTGGCGCTAGATGGCTACGTCTGACCCGCTGTGGGCCCTCAGAAGGAGGGTTGTGTATCTTGTAATGGCGAGGAAGCAGCCCCCACCAGGTCACGGTGGATGAAACTGTTCCTCTCCAGGTACTCCATTCCCTCGCAGGCGTCCTGGCACATGGCCAGCAGACACTCGCTGCTGCTGCTGTTGATATGCAGCTGCAGGAAGTTGAGCAGGCAGCCATTTTCCAGGTACTCGGTGACAATGCAGATGGGCCGCAGCTTCATGCAGACGCCATAGAGCTGCACCAGCTTGGGGTGGCAGAGGCTCCTGTGGGGAGGGACGCGGGGGGTGTCTCTTAGACCGCAGAGCATCATTCCAGTCAGGAAAATCATAGGGGCGATATGACAGCCACACAGCACTCAGGGGACACACGAACACACATAGCAGACGGCAGTACTTAAATGCTTACCGCAAACTAACAAAAGCCTTTCCCTTTCTGTTTAAAAGCCATTGCGTATGGCCACAAGAACGAGGCTTTTAGCGGCTACAGACCAAAGAGAGGCTGGGTGTGTAAGCACTGTAGTGTAGCAGGTGCAGGCATTGTGCCACAGCTGGAAACCAGAGGAATAAAGAGGGGCGTTTAAGATGAGAGAATCACTGTTCAGGAAGCAGTCATCAGGCCCCGAAAGCAGAGCGGCGACGACCTCCAAGGGGGCGGCGTCAGGCATGTGAGAGGCAGCGATTCAGAGTCAGGCCTTTCTCAGCAGAAAAAAAGGGCAGCGTTCACGCAGACGGGCTCTTTGATGGAATGGAAAAAGAGGTGAAATGTGGAAATGTGGTGAAAGCGTGGGGCACTGGAGGAGGCGGAGGAAGTCAGAGCGGCCGGTGACATCCGGCCTGCCTGTGACGCACGCGGCAGAGCCGCCGCTCGCCGCTTACGTCATGACTTTGGCCTCCTCGATGAAGTCATCCTCCGACATGGCCCCCTCATTAATAGTCTTGATGGCCACCATGCAGAGAGCGCGCCACTTCCCAAGATGCACCACGCCAAACTGGCCTCTTCCCAGCTCCTTCAGGATGGACAGTTCTGACGGGTTGATCTCCCATTTTTCTAAAAAAAAAACATAACAAATCAATGAAGAATCACTTCATTATTTAATACTGTTTAACTGCATCGCACGGCGATCTCACACTACCACCAAAGATGTGTTACATGACTTGTGTTAAACACTTATGCTGTTGTATCTTCAGTGAACATCAGTGTCCGTGCGGCGCGTTTGTGCGCCATCTTACCGTAGCTGAACCCCGCTGTGGTTGGCACACACCGACCCATGGGGCCCACTGCAAAACGCAATCTAGTGACAAGACCTGTGGGTGTTTAAAGGAGTGCTTTAATCGACTTGCTGGCCTGGCGTTCCCTCTGATCTCGTAGGGAGGCTCACCTGCCGCATTGTATTTATGGTAGTTAATGACTTCGGGTATGGAGCTGAAGACGTGCTTTTCCGCCAGGAAGAACTGCCCTGAGCTGTTCTGTTTGATTTGGTAGTGCCGAATACAGCCATCTGTCGAACTGGAACGACAAGCATGGCTGGTGAGGTCACTGGGATCCATCTGCACTGCGAGCGTTTTCTGCAGTTTGGTGTTTGTATTATTGGTATGTAATTATGATGAGAAGATGTGAAATAGCAGTGCCTGATTTGTGCAGATCCATTAGGATAAATATACATTTAACATTTCTAAGGGGTGTCAGTCGTACTTTATCCTATTGTGGTACTGTATGCGGCTGATTAATCATCTTCAATTACACACCGGAACTGTGTCAGTTAGACCTCATCTACACAGATATGTAGTATAAACATCTGTCCAAACCACATTCAGCAGACTCTCACCTTAAAGCTTTGGTAAATACTGACACAGTATAACATCCTTTTTGGCTCGAGTCCCTCACTATAAACCCACCGTCCTTCGCCTGAAAACAAAACCATAAGTTTGCTTTAACCAGACTCCTCCAGGTCAGGGCTGAAGCTGAAAACACTGCACATGGCATCGCACTGGGTATTAAAAAGGAGACACACATTTCCCTTTGATTTGGTAGCTGGATATAGAGCTTGGGAACAAAATCAGGCTTGTTTTTCAGAGCTAGAGCATGTACATGTACACACCAATGCTAATACAAGAATAAGGTTCATGACAGTTTCTGCTTAATTCATAAACTGGCATTTAAACTGATCAGATCAGTCAGCTTATTTGGAAGCATGATTGTCATGTTCGACCTTTCCTGTCAACCTAAAATACTTTGTGAAGGGAGAGTGCCCCTATTCTAGTAATATTTGCATGTGACTCAACTTTCTCCAGATACTGAGGTTAGAAGCAAACCATATTTAGTTTGCAAGTGTCTGCCTGTGTGTGTCTATGTGTGGTTGTGTGTGCCTGTGTGTGTCTATGTGTATCTGTGTGTATCTGTGTGTGTCTGTGTCTGTGTGTGCCTGTGTGTGTGTGTGTGTGTGTGTGTCTGTGTGACTGTGTCTGTGTGTGTGTGTGTGTGTGTCTGTGTGTGTGTCTGTGCCTGTGTCTGTGTCTCTGTGTCTGTGTGTGTGCCTGTGTCTGTGTGTGTCTGTGTGTGTGTGTGTGTGCCTGTGTCTGTGTGTGTGTGTGTGCCTGTGTCTGTGTGGATGTGTCTGTGTGTGTCTGTGTGCCTGTGTCTGTGTGTGACTGTGTGCCTGTGTCTGTGTGTGTCTGTGTGCCTGTGTCTGTGTGTGCCTGTGTCTGTGTACATGTTTCTGACTACCTGAGCAAAAGGTCCAGCTTTCACAGGTTGAGCTCATTACAAGCCCGACAAGAGAAGCTGAAAACAAAGCTTGACTTTTTTTTCAGTAATGGCAGAAATGTGATTAAGCAGAGGCACTCACCTCCTGATGCAGGAGCTGTTCAGCTTGGGCTCTGCTTAGGTTCCTGCAGTACCACCTGTCAGCAGCAGGAGAGGCTCGGGGTCAGAATGATGTCACTCACACTGACTGCAGCTTGCACATGCTAGTCATACTCACTCATGTGCCTCTATCCTGTCCTTCTCTGCAACGTAATTGCTTGGAATGAAACCTTTATTCCTACAAAAAGCATAGTGAACCGCATAAGCAGGCAGAAGCAGCTTATGTGAGGTTTAGTGTGATGTAATGCCCCCCAAAATGGCCCCTCTCTCACGCCCCCCCCCCCCCCCGGTTTTCCCACCTCCCCGCCTTTCCTCCCCTTTCCCCCCGGGGCGGTCCCCTTTTTGGTGGGCCTTTTTCCCCTCCCCCTGCCGCGCCCGCTGGGCGC
>JABJVO010000015.1:6168437-6180283 GCA_026770805.1 Boulengeromyrus knoepffleri | reverse complement strand
GGTTCTCACATACCCCTGCTTGTCCTCCGCTTTCCACCAGAGCTGGTCCTGCTTATGGAGGATTTTGTACTCCTCCCCCTGCCGCAGCGTCAGGTCAGAGTCCTCAGTGGCTGTGAAGTCATAGAGGGCGACTACGTGCAGCTGGCTACCCTCGGCGTCCAGCGGGGGGGGCGGGGGGGGCCTCCGCCTCGATCTGTCAGACTGACACATTTAAGCAACGGTTGCCCTTTTAAGTTGCAGAGATCTATCCTTTGTTTTTGAAAGCATGAAACGATGAATCTTCACTTTATGACCCACTTTTGAAGGCCTGGCCTGAACTCACGTCATTACGAGACACTTCGGGGTACATAAAGCACCTCGAACCAGCTGGGCAAAGTGACGTTTCCGTGCCAGTCGGGCGGCCGTGCGCACTAGGGCTGGGCGATATCATGATAAACGATAATACTGAGTCGTCCAACATCCCCCCAAACACACTTAGAGACTGTAATTATATCTTTGTGGGGACTCTCCATTCATTTCTATGGGGAAAACTCTAGTCCCAACATAACGACCTTAACCCCTACCCAGCCTTAACCTTACCCATAAGTAGCCAAACAAAATACAAGACTGTTTTTAGTTTTTTGATTGCATTCACAGATTTTTGTGGGGACCAGAAAAATGGTCCCCACAATGTCA
Organism: Boulengeromyrus knoepffleri; assembly: GCA_026770805.1. Lineage (NCBI taxonomy): Eukaryota > Metazoa > Chordata > Actinopteri > Osteoglossiformes > Mormyridae > Boulengeromyrus > Boulengeromyrus knoepffleri. Next base: position 6,179,608 of record JABJVO010000015.1, on the reverse strand, counting down.
AAATAACAGGTTTTTATTAAATTGTAGGGAACATTTGGTCCCCACAATATAATATAAACATAATCCACACACACACACTTTCACGCGGCAATTATCTTTTGTCAAAAGAAAAACCTGAAAGCATGAAATTATATACGGATAGTTCTCAAAACTTGTTGATGGGGAGGCTGTTTAGCGGGGCTGACCATGATTTTTTAGTCTCTGTGGAACAATATTGATCGCAGACCAGATTAAATCATGATTTAAAAACTTGTTGCTGCCGTCCAGAAGCATCTAAAGGAGCACAAACTTTTTACACCGTTTACCACCTCAGAAAGCATTTCACTGTGTACCAGAGGTGAAAAAGTTGTCAATGAGTTTTTTTTGTTTATTCTTTAATCTGTGTTGGAAATGTAAGCTACTAGGCTAAACCCAACGCCACATCATAAATCCTTTGGTTGCCTTGCTTTGTATGTAGCCAAGGCCTGCTTCCCCGACAAAGGCGATGATCGGTCAGTCATTGTTGGACACCAACCTCTGGTTACTTGTCTGTTATTTTCAATTGCCTATAATATCCTCCATTCGCACAAGCATAGTGCATACCCTAACCCTAACCCTAGTGCATACCCTAACCCTAACCCTAGTGCATACCCTAACCCTTTCAAATTCCCATAAATAAATGTACATGCAACAAGACGATGGTAAAAAACAAGGAGCAAGTGGCCCCACCCAGATTGGGAGACCGCTCTGGTGGGAAAGGAGCCTGAGTTGGTGTGGGAGGTAGAAAGAAACAGACTACAGTAGATATAGCCGGGCTTACCTCAACGCACGGCTCGGGCTTTGGAACTAAACTCCTGGAGAGGAGCTGGACTATGTTCCACTCTGGAGTTGCCTATGATGAGAGGCACCGGGGTACTGGATAGTGCCCTTCCTGGGAACCTCATTGTTCTGCTGGGGGGCTTTAATGCTCACGTAGGTAATGACAGTGAAAACTGGAAGGGTGTGATTGGGAGGAATGACCTGCTCCATCTGAACCCAAGCAGTGCTCTGTTATTAGACTTCTGTGCTAATCTTAGTTTGTCCGTAACGGATACCATGATCGAGCACAAGGATGTTTGTAAGTGTACCTGGAAACAGTACTAGGCCAGTAACCAGTATAGTAATAGATCCATGATCGATTTTGTAGTCCTATCATCAGGTCTCTGACTGTATGTCTCGGGCACTCAGGTGAAGAGAGGAGATGATCACCACTTGGCGGTGAGTTGGATCCCATGGTGGGGAAAGATGCTGGATACACCTAGTAGACCCAAACGTATAGTCAGGCTGTGCTGGAAGCGTCTGGTGGAGGCCACTTCCATAAGATCTTTAACACGCTCCTCCGGCTGAACTTCTCTTTGCATCCTGAGGGAGGCTGGAGGTATTGGGCCTGAATGGATCATGATCCATGCCTCCATTGCCGTGGCGGCTGTGCGGAGGTGCGGCTATAAGGATGCTGCTGCAGGGAGCCATCAGGCCTCTGGGCTTAGCAAGCTTGCGGGACCAGGGAGGCGGCTGACAGGTATGGGCAGGCCAGGTAGAGTGCAGCACTGGCGATTGTGGAAGTAAAATCTCGGGTGTGGAAGGAGTTCAGTGAGGCCATGGAAAATGATCTCTGGCTGGTCTCAAAGAGATTCTGACAAATCGTCAGGCAACTCAGTAGGGGGAAGCAAACTTTTCCCATCGTGTTTACAGCGAGGGTAGAGTGCTATTAGCCTCAACTGGGGATATAGTCAAACAGTCAAGTTGAGGGCCTCCTGAATCCCATTCTCATGGCTTCCTTGGAGGATGTAAAGTTGGAGGATAGGAGCAGGACTCACCCATCACTAGAGTTAAAAGCCCTCAGTGGTAAGGTGCCGTGGATGCATGAGTTCCTGAAGGCTGTGGATATTGTTGGGATGTCTTGACTGACACACCTAAGGACACCGGAGGGCTCAAGGGTGTGTCCACTTCAATTCATGCGGAGGATGCATGAATGAAATGCAAATGTAGGTAGTATATCAATGAAAAGACAGCCCCTCACTCAGTGGCCCCACCCATATCACACACATGTATCCGTCTCAGAGAAAATGTGCTGGATCCTTCGAAAATGCATGAAACTAAACTGCATTCTGCAGCCGGACCAACAATTTAAAGCGTGCTAAATAACTGGAAGGACCCTCATTTTAAGATATTAGCCTTCAACAAAATAAAACAAATATTACAACTTACAATATTTTTAACCTGTGAGCCATTAGTCGCTGTTTTAAAATGAAATGAACCTCAGTCACATTCTCCATGAGACGTTAACTGAAAAGATAGGGCAAGTTTTGTCATTTTTAAGGAGGTTTGTTAGCATTTTTCGAAGATCCAGTTCCCACAGCAAAAATCCTGTGAGAAAAGTGAAAGGGATTTTAGAAAATCGGCAAAAATAACATCTATGGCTAAAAGAGCTTTAAAAGCCTTCATGTTTTATCGTATGAGATGAATCCTTTGTCACTGGTGGTATTTCTCCAAATTCTGATGTTTTGTGTCCCTGAAAGTAATATGTTGCCAACGTTTTGCTAAAATGAAATGAAAAATGAATTACAGCAGTCGCTTACCTGACTTCATGCATAGACGGCTTGAGTAATATTGCTGATCTGAGACACCCCCCCTCCCCCTTTACTCATTTATCTTTGCCAGTTCATTTGTTCATTAGCCACCGCTGCAAATGAATAAATTAATGAGCAATCTAATTTGGCAATCCCATTCTGTGCTGTAGCATCATTCTTTAAATCGGAAAAGTTTAGAACGAGGTGGAAACCGTATGATCCACACACTGTCCAGGTAATATAGGAGAACTTTGTGTGTTCTTGTGTGATAGTCTTAAACGTGAGCCATGCCAGATGCGAGAATGTCGGCAACCCAAGTACTGTAGGCCTATTAACAAGAACATTTTTAAAATTAGACTGAAAATGACAGTAATCAACTATACTTTCCACCCTTTCTGTCTCTCACTAACAGCTAAAACTAATTACTTCAGAGCTTTGACCGTATGAAAACTTTATTTCCTGTGGTGGGGGAGCTGCAATTTGACACCCCCTGCTATAAACCACAGTGGTTTTACAGAAGTTTACATATTTCAGAAAGAACATCTTTACATCATTTCATATGTCAGTATAACAGCCTTATGACTACATACAGGGTTCATTACGAACTAAGCAGTGTTTGGTATAATTTGCCCATTTCCACCTTAACAGTAAACCCCAGCGCTGGGCCAAAGGATGATGTCATCGTACTTCGCCGATGGCTGACAGCAATGCTATGCCCCCTCCCCACCACTGCCGCAGTATCTACCAATGCCAGTGTTGGAATTTGTATGGCGACTCTGAGGATTAAAGCTTACCTACAGAGCAAACTCTCCCATTCCTTTCTATGTCTGTCATAAACAAATCATTTCTAATCGTTATATTGCTATTAACGCTTTTTCGCCATTTCCGCACATTTAACTGAGAATATTGTCAATGGATTATTAATATTGTATCTAGTACTGACTAGAGGAGACTCTTGCTGATTTGTCGTCGCATCCTGCCTGTTACAATCCTAGTTTTCCCGCACTGCAATTGAACGGGGCTAGTTTAGGCTAAGTACCTGGCCGGACTTCAGCCACTTCAAATAATTACATTTTCTGATTAGTTAATAAGTCACATAAAAGACAAAGAAGATGTTAGTATTAAACAAAATAAAAGAATGAAGTTGTCCCCAATCACAAACTATTTAGAGAAAAAGCTCAGAGTCTCAAATCGCGGACTTCAGTGTTTAAATTTATTTTGAGTGCGTAAGGCAATGTACTGGGGGGGGGGGGAATTTGGGTGGGGGGAGGATAGCAGGTCAATTGGCTCAAATGTGCAAAAAAAAATAGTAATAAATTAATGTATAAAACATTGTAGTACCTTTACAAGACTACCCCCTCCATGTAACCGTCCATCTCGGTGTTTCACTGTAGACATCGTCATATCTCTAACCCAAGCAAACACAGACTAATGTGCGCCTTCAAAGTTCCACTTTCACTAATGTTTTTCTTGCATTCTCCTGATACTGAAGCAAGACTTTTCAGCTTCCATGCATGTGACCCTGGACTGGGCCTCCAGGCTGCCTGGGGATGTGTGATCAGACGGGGACGCTTACCGTGCAGACTCGCCTGGAGCAAGAGGACGTGACCTCCCCGTCGCTCCTCTCTGCCTTTCCCCGGGTGCCCTTCTCTCTGCTCCAGGAGATCAGCATTGGTGACTGCATGACCCAAAAAGGGGCGATTTACCCAAGGAAATGTGCCCTTGTAAAGGTGACGTTACCCTTTATTCCCGGTACAGCAGCAGCAGCAGAAGATCGATTGTACGGCCTGATCTGGAAGGAGATGCAGAAGCGCAGAGGTCACCTGACGCACATGATTTTAAAAGCTGCTAAAACACCAATTTGATGGCTCTGTTTGGGAAGCACTGACGCAAATGCATCTGCAGAACAAGTGTCATACGCACGTGTGTCTGCTGTATGATATACACATTTAAAACATATTGTATGTTTGACAAGGTGGGATGTGAATTTTTTTTTTTCCCTGTGAGAACTAGTATGTATGTGTATATAGCTGTAATTATTTTATTTAAGCATGATGCTGAAGTTCTATTACGGAATTTTGGCCATGTCATATTTTTGATGAATCTGAATGACTTTTAACGCTGTGCAACCAAATGCATGTTTATGTCCAAGAAGCCAATATCTGAGCTCACGTTTGGTCAAAACGGACATTCCCTTTGACATTTAAAACATCTTTTGCACTTTAAAAATCAAAGGCTTCACAGATTATCACAGGTTAGTTCATTTGGTGCTTATTGCAGCATGAAGGCAAAGCTATTTATCTATGTTTGCTTGTTTGTTGGCGACGCAGAATAATCCAAACAGCGCATTACTTCACAAAAAGCGCAGTGGAGCTCAGGCTGAGCTCCTCTGATCTCGCAGCACCAACACTGTTTCTGCGGCAAGCACAAAATGAAGGTTTCCTGGAAGACCCTCAGAAAAAAAGGTTAGATGAAAGCAGACCCCCTCAGCTTAGCAGAAAGAACAAACAAGACCATCCCTGCAAACGGTGCCCACAAGCTGCTTCCATGAGTGCGGCACTGTAAAGATGGTCTGCGCTGCTGGCTGGTCGTCATTTTTCTAGGCAGTTTGGTGTCACAGGTGCATGAAAAACACAGAGCCAATGAATTACATCATAGCCTAAATGCTTGGAGGAACCACACCTGCTCATTTGACCAGATGCGTATAGCGTCCGTGTGTGTGTCCTATTTATAAAATACGAAGGGCCGTGGTACATGATGGCCTGACGAACAAAATGACGCTTTCGGTGTTTTCTGGTAGAAAAGAACTGAAAAAGGAGGAGTGTATAAAAATGGAAACAAGCGAAGACCGGTGAGACCCATTGTTCCTCAGCCCCGGTGGCTTCCTGGTGGCAGACTGACTTGTCTGTTGTTTGATCCAGAGTTTTGTGTCCCCTTTTTGTTTACGTCTGTCTGCATTTACGGCCTGCACTCGATTCTGTGACGGCACGTTACTTACTGGACAGGATCATGGTATCCTCTGGGTCCCGTCGCCGTGCCCGCAGCTTCTGCTCCAGCGATGAAGTTTCAGCTCGTGAGTAAGTTTGTGGTCATGAGCTGTGAGTGTACGTTTCAGGGCGAGCAGGAGAGGAGATGACGTCGGCCAAAACCTCAACTCGTTAACATCTGAGTTAAACGATTTCCAAGGAGGGCAGGAAATGTGGTGCAGTGGGTGTAAGAGATGCTGAAGACCTGACACATGTTTTAAGCAGCATGAAATACATGCAATATCACATGTTCACAGAGACCAAGGCAAACTCAGTCTTTTCATTGTTGTTACATTCGGTGCTGATACCGGCAGCCTGTGAATCCCTCCACAACTAAATCACTGTTTATATGTTACTGCACATAACACAGGGCACTGGTATGATTTTCATTCAACTGCTACTGGCGTGTGTATACAGCTAAGTGCTTTGGCACGGTGACGTGAGCTCTGGTCGACTGGCTTACAACTGGCCATTGTGAATTATTTGCATATCGATTTGCCAAACAGCAGCCTGCCTCTTCCTCACTTCAAACAGTGAATTGTCACTCAGAGATGTCAGATTGTCAGACACATGTTCCAGGGATACACCCATCATCGCTGGAATCAGCCTCGAGTGTCACACTCCAGACATTCTCATTTTATAATGTAACTCATTATTCATTAAGTCATTATACATTTTTAGATATAACTCATATAACTTATATAAAAGGTATGGTGCTTTGTGACATTTTTAAATTCAATTTTATTTTTTAAAAATAAAACAGGTTAAAAACAAACAAACAAAACCTGTTTGCACACACTAAGGACAATCAAAAAACAAAACAACACACACACACACACAAAAAAAACAATATCCAATTCTGAAACACCTACCACCAGAAAGAGGTAGGGGTGGGGCCAAACAAGACTTCTACACAATTTCTCTTGTCATGGCATTTCTTTCGCTTTCAGCCGGCATCAGCCGACACTTTGCCCACTTCACCAAAATTCCGCCTTATTTGCTCCGGTCAGCAGCCACCCTCTTGTTCCCAGAAGCGGGATCCACGTTTATTTACAGCGGCGCTAATTCACAGCAAGGCCAGGGCATCTCATTTAAACTGTGGACACGCAGGGCAGTTTTTCTACATCATTCGTCTCTGATAAGCTATACTATGGGGGTATTCAAATGTATTACAATATATACAAATACACTCGTAATCGCCACGACACTGAAAGCGAAATGCAGTCAGAGCTGGGGGTGAATTACGCCGGAACTTACTGCTTAAAAGCGCAGAATGTGCATAACGCGCCGCGGCCACGTGAGTGATAATGTCCTCCTCTCATTCGCCGAAATAAAATGCCGAAAAAAAGTTTCCGAAAAGGAAATTGTCCGTTTATACATAACTTCAGCGTTATTTTTTCATTGTCAGAGTAAGTAAAAATAAGTTTTTCGTTTCTCTGAAAATGTATTATAAAGGTCTCGAAAGATGCGTGATGCCAGCAATAACGGTGTAAATAAAACAAGTAAAATAAGTTAAATTATATTATTATACTGAAGCCCCAAAATAGAGAGTATTTACGGCTCCGCTAGAGGGCAAATCGCGTCCGCCAGAAGCATGTAGAAGGATCTTGCTTTATATCAGTGCATTTTAACTGGCCACACAAAGTAGGCTAATGCGTGTTTTAAGTGAAAGTCGTCTCTTTTAACGCTGTATTTTTTTTTTACCGAGATGATCTTGCGCTAGTGCAATATTAGTGCAGTAATTAATAAATCTAACCTATCACGCAAGTTTATACACGCTTGACAGCACCGCTTTTTTCATGCATATTTGACTGTCAAATTTTCTATGGTTAAAGGAAATGCCAGCGATATCACACTGAAGTCCAACTTCCCCCAGCTATTATTTTTGCGTGGCACTTGGTGAGTTTGTGACAGATTGGTGTGTTTACGACTGATTGTGACAGCAGCGCTCCTGCTTCAACTTTTTAAAAAGAAAGGTAAGAGTTACTAACGTTAATCACTTTCTGTTTCAAGACCTATTGTAATTGCAGTTTAACCAGCTGATCAATCATTGCCAGTGTGGTAAAACATTAAACAGAAGGAGTCGCAGGACAATAGTCGCAGTTGTTTATTTAAAAGAGTCTAAATGGTTAGTTGAAAGTCCACTTGTTTAAAAGACACATGCTGTCAGCATGCAATGGTACCGGAACCGCAAACTCAGGACTAATTCCAGCGCCTGGTACGTTATTCAAGCGCTTCTTGCTGATGCATTTGATTTTCTTATTCTATGTCCATCAGCAGTAGTGAAGCAAATATTTTACAAGTGGCGGACAATATTTTAGGAGGTGTTACAGTAGTGGTGACTCTGACCTTCGTGACACGCATTTGACCCCTTACTTTAAGGTATAGATTATTACATATACTGACATAAGATGGCATAACTGCGATTAATTACCATATTACGATGTCAGTTTTCATCAGACAAATCTTTAACAAATGCAGTCTTTTTTTCTAAATACGTGGGATCACAGCATGAAAATAACAGATTTGTAATTTACCATTTCGCTGGAAATGGCTTAACGGTTTGCTCACTTGAGTTCCCCCAACATGTCTTTACTGATGCGGAACTGCTTGGCTTTCGTTCAGTGAAGCGGACCAGTGCCCAGTCGATGGCAGGAGAACCCACACCCCGTCCGAGGCCGACATGGATCCCGACACCATCCTGGAGGATGTCCTGATCAAGCGCTCACAGCAGAAGAAGAGGACGTCACCTCTCAACTACAAGGAGAGGGTCTTCGTGCTCACCAAGAGCAAGCTGGCGTATTACGAGGGCAAGCCGGAGGTGAGTTCCACCGAAGGTCTAATAAATTTTGGAAATTAATTAAATAATCTGCTGGGGATATAGCACCTTCCACTCTTCCTGAATCCCTAGTAATAAATCAAGGTGAAATTAGGGGTAAACAAAACATAGTAGATGCTTTTAATACACATTTCATTAATGCAGGAATTATTACTCAATCCAGTCTTCCAGTAGATTCTGGGGATAGTGCAGTTATCAATTCCAATTGTTCTGCGTTCTTTAACTTTTCTACGATTCCTGCCTCCCACGTTTGCAATGCCTTATTAAACCTGGATTGCAAAAAGGCTGCTGGTCCAGATGAGATTGAGCCTTATTTTTTAAAGATAGCGGCAGATCTGATTGCTGGTCCTATTGCCTCTGTTTTTAATCATAGTCTCTGTAGTGGGTTAATCCCTGGCTCCTGGAAGTCAGCCTTTGTCCTTCCACTATTAAAAGGAGGTGATCCCTCCTCTTAGGATAATTATCGCCCCATTTCCAGATTGTCGGTCACTGCCAAATTATTTGAATCTTTTGTTAATGACCAGCTTAAAACATTTTTATCTGATAATAATATTTTATGTCATACTCAGTCTGGTTTTAGACAAGGCCACAGTACCATAACTGCAATAACTTCTGTTGCAAATTATATAATGACTGCTTTGGATAACAAAAAAATCATGCAGTGCTCTTTTTATAGATCTAACAAAAGCATTTGATACTGTTGATCATGCTCGTCTTCTGCAAAGATCACAGAGTATAGGATTTAGTGACACTGTATTGAATTGGTTCTCCAATTACTTGACTGAGAGAACACAGTATGTAGCTATAGATAACTATAACTGTACCTCACAAATAGTAAAAACTGGTGTGCCTCAAGGTTCTATTTTAGGACCTGATTTATTCTCTATTTATATAAAACAATATTAGTTTAGGGTTAGAACCAGCAAAAATACACTTATATGCTGATGATACAATTCTTTATACCACTGCTTTGTCACTGTGAGAGACAATAGATTCATTACAGTCTGCTTTTAATATGTTACAGATGTCTCTTATCAAGTTAAAACTGGTGTTAAATGCCAGAAAAACTAAATTTATGGTATTTACACATTCATGTTCCATATAAATTAATTTTATTCTATGTATAGTTTGAGTATTTGTATGTATGTGTTTTAGTCTGTGTTCATATTAATCACCTCTGTATGTATGTATATGAAACTTTTGTCTTTTTTTTTTATTTACTGCCATCTTGGCCAGGACATCCTGGAAGAAGAGATATTATATCTCAGTGGAACCTTCCTGGTAAAATTAAGGATAAATAAAATAAAATAAACAGGCGGTGGCGGTTAGCTTCCATAACCGCTAATCGGCTAAATCCAAAATTTAACGAGATGACGCTAAACTGATAAACCACTAAAAAATTAGCGGAAGCTGATGCTAACCGCTAAACCCTTAATTTTTATTATATAAATGTAGCTTTGGTTTGTTTTTAGCTCTGAAACCCTTAAAAACAAACATAGAAAGCTAAAATTAAAACCTCTTTAACACTGAAATCCCATCTGTCGGAATATGCAATACGTATAGTTAGTGCAATTTGTATATTTCGTAATATATTCTTTTATTAGTCATGCCTCACATTGAGTCGCCTGCACTTTCGCAATTTCGTTGTCAAATGGCAATGACAATAAAAATGATCTTATCTTATTTTCAGCAGGGTTACCATACATCTGGGTTTCTCCGGACACATCCTCTTTTTGGGCCCCTGTCCCGGCATCCGGGCAGATTTTCAAAAATAGCAGTGTTGCAATTTGCATTGGAGTCCCAAGTGGAGAAAAAGACACCAAATTTCAGTGTACGGCAGCCACTCAGTATCATTGTACCGGTTTGCAAGGCTCCTGCACAAGTTTACTTAATGTTTATTATTGGGGGCAGTGTGTGGCTCAGTGGGCTAAGCTTGCGTGTCTGTAATTACAAGGTCACCGGTTCAAACCCAACCTCAGCTCGTCTGCGAGTCCTTGAGCAAAGCCCTTAACCCTCAGCTCCCTGGGTGCCGCTACAGGTGGCTGCCCTTCGCGGACAGCTTGCTCTACAAAGAGCAAGTTGAGGGAGGCATAAAAAGAATTTCCCCTACAGGGACAATAAAGGATCTATTATTATTATTATTATTATTATTAAATGATATGCACATGCTTACATGTCACGCTGCTAACGAGTGACGTCAGCTTCCGGACACCATTGGCCCTTTCACACTTTATTTTTACTTTCGTGTGGCCAGTGAACCGTGGCATTTGCTTGAAGCTTAACAAACTTTAGCTTAGCGTTCTGTATCTTTTGTTGAAACACACTTGTATGCACGCATATGGTGTCAATTGTGTGTAGATTGCAAAACAAGAGTTAACTGTAATTAGAGAGAGAGCGGTGAGCGCAGAAGCGTGGCACAGCTTGTTCGTAAACTTAACTCATTGAAGAGTTTGTATCATAACCAACAGTTAAGCAATAAAAGGTTACGTGAAATTCAGTAGTCTCATATTGATTGTTTCATAAATATTGTTTTATTGTGCAAATTTAACTACAGTGATTCCCCGCTATATCGCGGTTCGCCTATCGCACCCCCGCTATATTGCGGGTTATTCCCCGACGCGTCACAGTTCTATGCGTATCGCGTACCTTGCTTGTGGTCCGATTGTTTTCGTTTTGTTTTAAGCCCTACGATGGCTCCCAAGCGTCCTGCATCTTCTA